>JAVYIG010005040.1:0-145956 GCA_035222895.1 Strongylocentrotus droebachiensis
TCCTTTAAAAAAGATAAGCCTACTATTTATATTATAATATAGGCTGTGAATTATATTATTCTTTTCGTAATTAAACTCTATCACATGGACTTCTAACGCAATGACCAAAGAAACATCGTCACAGATATACTCCGCCGCACTTGACGTCAGTTTATATAATATGTACCTCTATGTGACTTAAAATTTGGATTTTGGGTTTGGGAAGTCTTAATGATTATAAGAAAATATGTATGTATTTGAACGAATGTAACGGACAATGTGTAAAATAACTGGATTTATAATGTGTTTAAAAAAATTAGGCAGCGAATGTATTACTTAATTCATTTCACCACCGACCTGTCGTGAGCAAGTATAATTGACAAAATTAAGATTTTGACCACTAGTAGTAAATAACGTTTTAAGGCAACTATACTGAATATAGATCCATAAAAATGTATGCTACTGTTGAATATATATTATTCTAGTATTATAATCAATTATGATTCGATATAGACATAATTTGACCTTTGAGTCTTATGAGTCAACCTTGTTCGCAGCTATTGGAGCACGCATATAGCAATGATTTGTAAGTAACTATGACTTCCAAATTATAATCACACGATAGATCTTTATTCTACAAGAAATACATCTTTTCAATAATCAAATTTAAGAATATTATCAAAGGAACTTACACTCCCTGGTCCTTCTCCATAATGAGCGCCAAATCTCCTCGCAGAAGTTCCAAATGATCGTCTGACTACGAGCGTGCTAAGCCTGGAGAGCGCCATTTTTGCTTCTCTTTTCTTCACGTAGGCTGGAGGAAACGTATAACATTCAGAGCGGTGATAGTCACTGGCGTACTGGTGGGGGAGCTAGGGGGGGGCGCCAGCCCCCCCAAATAAAATTGAACCATGACTTATTTTCAATTCCATATACAAGTGATGTATAAATGTTATATCACATGATTTTCAACAAAATGCTCGTTTCTCCATTTGTGTTGCAAACTGACACATTCCCAAATGGCCAGGAATGAAGAGCATATGTTTTTTATAGTCACTAAGGGGCCGTGGCCCTAACAGTAACACTAGTAAAAAAAACCTTTCCAGAAGCAACTGTGACAAGCACAGCCGGGCGTCCCATACTTACATCATGTAACACTGCACATGTACCGTTGAGGGGCCCAGTGGGGAAATTGAATTCAGACAAGATTAAGAGTAGTGAACGGTACAGCGAATCGTCTTCTTTCTCTAATAATTTAATGAAACGGCAAAGCTTCCGCGCTTCGGGGGGGGGGGGGAGGAACTGAATTCAGACTAGGATTAAGAGTCGAGAACGGTACAACGAATCGTGTTCCTTCTTTAATAATTTAATGAAGTGTCAAAGCTTCCGCGCTTTGCGCGGGAGGGGGGAAACTGAATTTAGACAAAAACACGAAACAACGAATCGTCTTCTTTCTCTGATTTTTAATGAAACGGCAAAGCTTCCGCGCTTCGGGGGGGGGGGGGAACTGAATTTAGACAAGGATTAAGAGTCGGAACCGGTACAATGAATCGTCTTCTTTCTCTTACAATTTAAAGAAATGTCAAAGCCTCCGGGCTTCGGGCGGGAGGGGGGGGGGGGAACTGAATTTAGACAAAAACACGATACAACGAATCGTCTTCTTTCTCTAATAATTTAATGAAATGTCAAAGCTTCCACGCTTTGCGCGGGAGGGGGGGGGGAACTGAATTCAGACAAGGATTAAGAGTCGGAACTGGTACAATGAATCGTCTTCTTTCTCTAATAATTTAATGAAACGTGAAAGCTTCCGCGCTTCGCGCGGGATGGGCAAAAATGAATTCAGACAAGGATTAAGAGTAATGATTTATTAAAACGTCAAAGCTTCCGCGCTTCGCGCGAGATGGTCTAAAATGAATTCAGACAATCATTAAGAGTTATAATTTATTGTAAAGTCCAAACTGCCGCGCTTTCCGCTGGAGGAGTTGGGGGGGGGGGAACTGGATCCTAACAAGAGTTAAGAGTCGAGAACGGTACAACGGATCGTCTTCTGTCTCTAATAATTTAATGAAGTGTCAAAGTTTCCCCGCTTCGCGCGGGAGGGGGGAGACTGAAAAATAACTTAGTTCCTGGCACCGGGTTTATAGGGTTAAATTTATAAACCTTTGGACATTGGCATATTTGTCGGTAATTGGTTGCTCGTTTTGTCTGAAATCGGTGGCCTCTATCCCCTCCCTACTCCCCCACTGACAAAGATCTAGCGACGCCCCTGATAACGACACAGTTTATACACTCTACCACACTTTGCAAAACGTTCAGCGGGGCCTGCATGTTAGTGTAGGGTGCTGCGGATTTTTTTTTTGTCAGCCCCCCCAAACGTTTTTGCTCATTACGCCACTGGTGATAGTGATATATGAGCGATGACTGATTGGGATTTGCACGTTACTACTCAGGGGTGTCATGGGTTAATAAACATCATGTCCCCGCCTCCCCCATCTCCCCCATCTAATGCACATCCTGTAAGTGCGAATAGCCACATTCAGAATTTGCAAAGATTTTGATGTGGACACGGAGAATAGAGGAATAAAAACCACCCGCAAAGTTTTTTCTTTCTCACTTTAATCGGCATTGTTTGGAAAATGGAAATTAAATTAGATAATTTTGTACTTTGCACATGGTATGTGTATGTGATGCGTTTCATGAACTTGAAGTTTATTTACAATGATGTCATGGTTCCGCTTCTTATAAAATGTCGTTATACATAGAGTATGCTCAAAGCCTATGACGATGGTCTTAAAACTATACGTATAGGTAAAAGTTTAGTGATAAAAGTCAAAGATGAAGAGAGGGAGGGAGAGAGAGAGCTAGAGATAGAGAGAGAGAGAGAGAGCTATTATAGAGAGATAGAGAGAGATGCAGAGAGAGAGAGAGAGAGAGAAAGAGAGTGAGAACGAGAGGGGGAGAAGGAGGAGGAGGGGGAGAAGATTACGAATACACATGTACATTTCCAAAATAGTGGGATCGAAAACCTTTATCTATATTAGTTTGATTAGTTTATTTTAAAATCTATATAATTTGTTTCCATTAAGGAAAATGTTCTCGTCAAACTCAATAACTAATGAAGGGATAGAGGAGTGATGCGCTCATCGAAAACGAAATGGGATCATATTACTGTCATATTATTGTCTCACAAAAGAAGAGGAACCAAAAAGTTAGAATGGTTTAGTGAAAATATTTGAAATGTTTCTTGGTTTGTCTTCGAAACGTATACACACTATATAAGCCTGCCGAATACATCCCTCCCAAGAAGTTTCAAGCAGTTAAGGTGCCCAACGTTTAGTATCGCCAACAAAAAGAAGAAATTATTGTTGAGAAAAGTATCGCAGGAGTGATTATAAAGGATTCCATGGATTTGTCTTTTTTCATGAGATTGTCTCTATGTACCGTAATGTTGATTCCAATGACTTGTGTACTTTTCCTGAATTTTCTGTTCTAACTATTTGGTCTTAATCCTAAAAAGTATTAAATTGATAATTTAACAATTGTATTTACTGTGGAACCCGTTGACTGTTGGCCTCTAACTCTTACAGTATGTCGCCCCTGATGTCGCCCCTCCCCTCTTAACTGCCACCAGTAAAGTGTCTTACTCTGCCACTGTATAAAACCATATATAGATTGTGTCAACATTTCCCGGTTTCAGTTTGCACTTATGATAGCGCCATAATTATGTGCTTCAATATCATCGCAGATTTTTTGAACTATGAACTGTTCTTTCTGAGCAAATATGAGTGTCAAGAATGTATTGTGGTCATTATGTACGGCATGATCAATTAAATCATGAATAAATAATTGCAGGATATAATTATACATTGTATGTATCATCTTTAAGATGCAGGTCTTTATAACTCATGGAAGATTCTCAAGGTGGAGAGGGGGCTTCCAAAAAGGATATATTGGAGGGAGCAGCCGAGCAAGGGACATTATACACCCCATTCCTTTAATCATGATAAATTATCGTATTGGCACCGACTTTCGGGTGTCATGTGAATATTGCCTCTATATAATTAAGAGCTCTTCTATGATTTCCATCTGAGAACGAGAAGCAATCGTTGGTCATTCTGTCTTTTTTCCAGTATCGTGCACTCATCGATCAGGGGCAACCGTCGTTATCATTGCTTTAATATTGAACATTCTTAAAAAGCAATACCATTTGCCTTTATGGAGAATAGCAGCATATTCTGCCTTTCCCATGAAGCCGTTTGTATATATCGGAATACAAGCGAACGGTAGCTAGTATTATGACCAGTGGCGTAATGAGCAAAAGCTTCAATTTTAAGGGGCAGAAGAAGAAAAGAAAAACGGAAAATATCATTTCAGCAACAGTGTGTAAACCAGTGGTATCGAATAAAAAATAAACCACCCCTCCCATCAGTACGCCAGTGTATATGACAGAATCAGGGGCGGCGATTTCTTTTCATGACCGGGGGGGGGGGGGATTCGAGGGACCGTGAATTAGGGAGCAGTGGTGTAATGAGCAAAAACGTTGTTTTTTGGCCGGGGGGGGGGGCAGAAAAAAAAAATCGCATTACCACCACTCTTACATGTTACGCAGGCCCTGGTAACGTTTTTTGAAGTGGGGGGGGGGGGGGGGCAAATTATTTACGATCAGTTAGAGCAAAGCAAAGCAAAGTGGAGCGTAAATTGGCGTGGGGTCCAGGGGCAAATCCCCGGCGGAGCCCCATGAAGCTCAGGAGTTTTAGGCATTTATTAAGGTCAGATAGCATATTTTGATACCTTATTTGTGACACTGGCATGCAGGTCACTAATTGGAGTGGGGTCCAGGGGACAGAGCCCCCAGAAGCTCAGGCGTTTTAGGCATTTAATTACGGTCAGATGAGCAACCAGGGGTTCCCTCAGGGCCCTTGGTGGGGTCCAAGGGGCAGAGCCCCTTTTTGAGGGCGAACTGCCCCCAAAGCCCCCCCCCCCCATCAGTTCGCAGATGCGAGGGAGCAATAGTGAATGAGAGGGGTGAAGGTGGCGGAAATGGCTACCCCCTCATAGGTTTTTGAAGTTTTGCTGTAGTAAAAATCAGTCCTTAGCAAAACGGTATAAAAACAAGCAATATACGTTTTGCACTTCACTTTTCTCGGTATTTACTTGTATATTTTGAAGGATATTATACGAGGGAGCGTATAGCTACCGAATGAGCAGATTTTTGCATTTCTATTTGTCTAAACGCTGCACTCTTTGGCCCTCCAGAGCCTGCAAGTTTGTTGCAGTCTTAAGTCAGTATTTAGTCAGTATTTGCTATACATAATTTGTTGTTGCACTTTTTCGAATTTTGAGGGGAGGGGGGGGGGGACGATCGATCCCCCCTTAAAAAAATGAGGGGGGAGACTCGCCACCCCTGGACCGAATGACTTTCTCTCTCTCTCTCTCTCTCTCTCTCTCTCTCTCAACAACAACAAAAATGAGGGCATCCCTTTCCATTTGTGTGTTAGGCCTGCATGAAATATCCATGTATGCCCCTCCTCGCAATATGGGCCCTTTTCCATGTAGCTCCCACTATTAATCTCGTCGCAACTAGCCCATAAACATTCAAAGGGGATTATTCTCTCCTTGCCCAAGAAAGAGCTGCGGAGATTATGGTCTACTAATATAATTATTAATATCTCAGTTTATCATGAACGAGAGTACAAGAACAACGGTCAAATTAACGTCATTACTATCCGGATCTAGAGAAGGATATCTTAAATATCCCCCCACCCACCTTAACAAGGACTGGGACTACCTCCAACCATACATTTCAAACATCTCACTCCGTCCATCCCAACCTAAAAAATAATCGACTTCTCAATATAAATCCACTCTGTAGTGCAAGTATCTCTCGATTTGTTCCAAGTCCTCCAACTCCTTTTTCACATGTCATGGTATTTCACAACTCTTACAGGAATCCCCCATGGCAGCCTATCTATAAGGAAATTCCTCCCCTCTTCCTCCCATGTTTTGGGCAAGTAATCACAAGCAAGAAAGAAAATTCATATGCTCATGGTGAAGTGATATTTCATCAAATACAGGTTGAAAAATAGGTTGCCACAGTATTTCCGTTATTGACTCTTTTCCCCCAACACACACACACACACACACTGCACCATTATTTTTCTCCCCTCTCATGCTCTCAAAATACAATGGAACCTCATTATAGAGAAACCCTTTTGTTAAAAAGAAAACTACTGTAATCTCTCATTTACACAAAGTAAATTTGCCAGTCCCATGTATGGAATTGTTTTTTAGTCCTGATATAATGAGTTTGGTTGAACAACTCTCAGTCACTCATGTAACAATCGATTTCCTACACCAACCACATACTGAACTGGCCCTGGACCAAACACTGTAACTAACCCCAACCCCAAACCTATTCTAAAACTCTGTGGCAACCCTAACCCTATATACCCTTCACGAAATAAAGCTCAGAGCAAAAACATTGGTTCACCAACAAGGTTTCAATATATCAATGTACTTTCCTTGATCCTAGGACTTGGTTATAATGAGGTTCCACTCTACTGACCCATTGCTACACATGAATAAACACACAAGAAGAGACAATGATTTTTTTGATGCACAACCTCTTGTGTTGTGTGCATATAATTCCACATGTACACAAGAAGCAAGTACTTTGTTATGTTCATTTTTTTTTGTCTTTCTCTCTCGTTGGCTAATGAACAACTAATCTGTACATAGTAAGAAACATCTAAGGAGTGTTCAGCCTGCCAATAATATTAGTGATGTGGCTATTTATCCAGCAATGTGCATCCCCTCTGAAAGCAAAAAGACATGCAGAGTCTTTGTGGCATGTTAGCTCCAGGAGGTTGTACACTGCATATGAAAGAAGCGACATCAAGAATATGAGGCAGGCGGAACAGTCCTTTCTGAAATATTAACAGTTTTTTTTTTGCCATCAATGGAAATTTTGTATGAAAAACACTTTATACATGAACATGAAAAAAGGCCTTTTTTCCCTCCAATACATGATAAATAACATGTACTGAACACGAAACAGGTTTACAGAGAGAGCGGTGGAACAATCTTGCCTTTAACATCATCATCATATAAACATTTCATTTTTTTTGTAAATCTCAAAAAGAATAAAATAGAAAAAAATCCACACATACATGAGAAAAATATAGATAGAAAGGCAACATACAAAAATTGTTGAATGGAGTAACCCATTTTCATCACTCATTTTCCCTCGACTATCATTTTTACATTCATAATCAGATGTGTTGGCAATTTACAACAAAATACCTTTCTTAAAACAATTTCTTGGTCAGAAGTACAGGGAGGATGAATTCCATCATTTCCTATTTCATTTATGCAATTCAATCTTTCCTCTTAAATTTACACAAGTTTAAAAGGATGTCGTATTACAAGTACTACAATAAACAAATCAAACTCATTGGCCTACTTGTCACATTCAATGAATACAACCAAAATATTTAAAATAACACCTTCGGTTTAGGAAACTTAATAAATTACACTCCCACAAACTTGTTTTGTCATTGAAATTTGGTCAATCTATCAAATATATATATAAAAATGGGGTATTCATCCAACCACAGAATCTTTTAGATGTATTTCGTTTTGGGACAACATGCAAAGTTTTCCATTTTTGTCTCAGTAATCATTGTATACATTCATTTTGATGAGGAATATTTAAAGAACAATTTGGAGGGAATACAATAGGACATTTACATCTCAATCAAATTACAAGAAATAATACTGAATCCCACAAATAATTTTGTAGCAACCAACACAATTTATTTTCAGAGGTACAGATATTATGTTGGAGGAGTATTGCATTGAAATATAGTTGTATGCTATTAGGAAACTGTGAATGCTTGTCAGGCATCTAATGATTAGGGTCGGGACTATCAGTGAAACGATTTTGACAGGGCAACAATTATTTACAGTTATTAGTATGCACATCAGTCGGAAGCAAACTTCTTGAGAAAAATTAAATTCCACAAACAAACCTAGCTATACACCCTACTACTCTGGTCATGTGCAGCACTTTTCATCCCTAGCATAGAGTCAACTGAATCTTAGAACCAAAATGAGGAGCTGCGTATAAAAAAACGATAATATTGATGAAATTACAAATATACAAGACAAAAGTCATGATTACACTATAAAATCAGCTTCACAAAACTGGCATGATGGAATGCTAGAGACATCTTCATGTCAAAACTGCGTAGTGTCATTAAGATAAATCTAACTTCTCTTACAAAAATCAAATTCATTGTGACATTGTTCTTAATGAGCAACTGTCTCCAGTTTGACTGAATTGATTATCCATCATGCTGAAAAACATAATGTGATTTTACCAGGTGATCGTAAAGAAGTTTACTTAATACTATATATAAGCATCATAAATAAGATTTGTAGTACCAATTCTTAATGGGTTCATACACGTTCAGTTTGAATAATCTGTGTAATAGACAAACAGAAATTTGCTAAAGATCCAGTGCAAAGTTTGACCCAACACTGGACTTTAGTGGATTGTCTTGATTTATAATTCCTTGTAAAAATAAATTGGCAAACCTATCCAATGAATATAGCACATCAATAAATGAAACGTTATCAATCAACTTGTTAGATTGGGTGTAGATACACAATAACCTGAGAGTGTAGAGAGTGCAGGAGAAGAGTCCATTCGCAAAATATTGGAAATATATCATTTTATGTTGGTTTTGTTAATTTAGAATTCTGTTACACGACAATGAGCAGCAATTATATTTCTGCATTCTGATGCCACTGTGTTGCATTGTGACTTATCATTAACTTTGGTGACATGTTCAGTGCAAGGCGAAGTATTTCACAAATGTTAGGTCAGAGAAAGCAAACAGTCTTCACTATGTCAGGGGCATTCTGGACCCCCGTTATCACGTTTGGCTCTATGTTTGGGTATTACGTTTTGAAATGATTATTTCAATATAATACTCATATTTTGTAGAGTTATTAAAAAAAAAGAAACTCTGGAATGGATACTCTGATAATATCATGTTATTTAATTTATCTTAGAATGCAAGGATAAAGCAGATTCCAGCATTTTTAAATCTTTTTTTTAATATGATAAACCGTCTCTTTATGAGTGGGTTTCCACCCCCTTCCCCCCTCAATAAGTCTGTAGTACCAGTACCTGCACTCCACCCCATCAAGAACCTCCCTCCCTCCCTCCCTTTATCCACTGCCCCTAGTCGTCCTCTTCATCGCCCTCATCATCTTCATCCCTTTTCCTCTTTTCGCCCCTTGCTGCACCTTCCTCTGTTAATGAAAAAGAAAAAATCAAATTATTTTGATTGTTTTGTCTGGTCTGCAGTAAAATGAATATACAGTTTAAGGACACATTTGATAAAAAGTACAAGCAAAGGGTAATACATAATCAGTTATATTGTACTTGCACATTTAAAGAGAAGATTGAGTTCTGGGAAGTGGTGATAAATAATTTGTGAGCGTTATCATTGTTATCATGCAAGTGTGGAAAAACATCAGATCAATGGAATCGCATGACCAGAACTTTATCTTTAAAGGAATATTCAGAAATTCTTGACCATTCAATTTTTTTTTTACACTAACCTACTTTCTACATTTCTTGGCTGCCTTTAATAAAGTGTTTCTTTCAAATTGTTAACATGGACCAAAAGCTTTTCAATTACGCTTTACGAGAATTAATGATTTTTTTTCTTTCTTCCAATTAATGACAAAAGATATTCAACTGCATGTACTACCATTGAAAAACTGCAAGTATTATTCTAGATTTGCTATTCTCTCAAATCAACTGGCCATTTCTCATTTTGAATATGAAGGCGTAAAATAAGTAGATCTGTCCTTTACCCCATCAATCATTACCTACCATATAAGATATCATTTTTAGAGGCCAAGACAGATGTTCATGTAAAAGCATTTTTTTTTTAAACAAATAGTAAATGTCAAGAGGGATATCATACCATCTTCCTCATCCTCCTCATCATCGTCATCGACATCAACGTCGACTTCAACCTCATTGTCGCCGGGTTGGTAGTCCTCTTCATCTTCCTCATCGTCATCCTATGAAAATTTGCAAATTAACAAATAAATAAGAAGTTGGTTGTTCCTTTCATTAAAGAAACTCAAGACTATTGGTACATCTCACACAAATTTGTGGCTTTTACTAGCACTTGCAAATACAATGGAATTGGACCTTGGCCCGTTGCATGAAACTTCCATTGATGGTAACTACCATGGAAACATTGATTTGATTGGCTGTTGGGCCCTGTTACCATGGTAGTTGTCATTGATGGCAAAGTTACCATCCATGGTAAGTTTTATGCAAAGGGGCTCTTGTCTCTTGCACCTTTTCTTCTTCTGTTGCTTTACAAGGATCATATTTCATGTAGCGTAAAACCTTATTATTATAGACGAACACCGTAACAACAAAAACTCTAGTAATTAGGTGCTGATAATTTGTTGGTCCCACTCCTTGGTATCACGTAAAGCCCTGATATATGGTTTTGTTAGAGAGATATATCATGTACAAAGTATATGTAATAGTGCTTACAAACAATGTACATGTCACATAGTACCCAAGGAAGCAAACATTCTCTTGCAGACCTTACTTGATATTGCTCTAGTAAATGAAATCAAATTCTCATAACAAACAGTATTTAGATTTTCCTCACGTACAAGTATATTACAATTGTCTAAATTATTCCGGTATAAAGCGGAAACTTACACGAGTTGTTGAGGAAATCCATTTTTATGGCAAGAAACTTTGCAAATTACAAAAATTTAGTGTCTGTTGTGATTCCATTACTTCACAGCACGAAACATTCGCAAATCTGAACCACTTGGGAAAATTCCACAAAAACATGTATGCACACAAATTTTTCTGCTTTTACAGTACGACAACCAAAACAACTGGGGGTTTCACAAAGCCCTTTTTTCAACAACAAATGACAAAATTAGTGACAACTCTGCTGATAACCAATCAGAAGCAAGGATTTCACTAGCTTATAACAGAAACTGTCATTTGTCACTATGACAAGTTTTGTGAAACACCCCCCTGGACAGGAAAAACAACAAGAAGAAGCTGATGGCTTGCACGTGTCCTCCTACGGATAAAGTACAGGTAGATAAGTATTTATACTTATGTTATCCCTCCACTTCATTTGATTGTAATTTGATCATTTTGTACACTTTTATTTCATGTTTTGTGGAAACTGAATTCAATTCAAATTTTGATTTACTTTATCATCTACTGGGAGACAGTAGTGAAGCAGAGTTAACTCCCTTCTGGCACTCAATAGAGGATACATGCTCACATTTTTGCAAGGGTTAGTGATTAGTAACTAAGTATAATCTAGTGTTATCTAGAAGCAGAGTATGGGTGCGGTTAAAGCTTTGATTAGGGTGCAAGAAAAGCAGGGTGAAGCTGATTTTCGGATGGTAATGTCTCCTCACTTCTCACGAATAGTTGATAAATTTTAAAAGGCTAATCTGAATATGATAGAGCAAATTTCAAATTGGAAGTGTGTGAATTTAGGATTTGGGGCACAGTATTCAAATTAATTTAATGAGAAATTACTCTAGGTGAAATTTCAAATTTGTATAATTAATAAAAATAAAAATGGCTTTCAGGATAACATGAATATTTCAATGTCGATCATAAAACAGAGAATAATTTTACCATACAAAAATAAATATTTTTATATATCAATGTGGATATAAAGCCAGAATGCTCCTTGTTAAAATTTAGACACAACTGTATGTCTTTTTGGTAATAGATTGTGAGAACTAAGATCAGATCCATCAGAAAACCACAGTCAATTGGGGTTTGAGCTCACGTTGAAAACTTTTAAAACAGCTCTTACCCCCAGGTCTGACTTTTGTAAGTAGTTGAGGCCAATATTGTCACTCCCTTCTACCTCATCATCGTCGTCATCATCGTCGTCATCATCATCATCGTCGTCATCGAGATCATCATCATGATCATCATCATCGTCATCTTCATCGTCATCAAGATTTGGATCATCATCATCGTCATCATCTATTGAGGAACAATGAATAAATGGATTTAGTTCCAGAGTATTATATGACCTGCTTGAAGTGGATTTTTTTTAAAGGTCCTGTACTCCAACAGGAATAATTCAGAGCTAAATGTTGAATTTCAATTGAATCAATTTTGATTGTAAAACCTTTGGAGTTTGGACAGGCATCAGCCATCAAATGGATTCTACCTGTTCCAACACAATCTCTACTTGCTTCAAGAAAATGAATACAAAATATTTAAAAATCAGTAGAATAAGAATACTCTGCTACTAATAAGTGGCAAAGACTTCATTTCTAGATCCATTAAACAGGTGAAGGAAGGAGTGTAACAAATTTCATTTCATTCAGTCTGTTAGTTGGAATTGAAAAAATGCATCCTCTACAATTCAACTAAGATTGGGGAAAACTGTTGGTTCATATTTTTAAGTTTTGAGATTAAAACACAATGATAATACTAATGAGAAATATAATTCATTTCCACATCGCTCCCCTGTGTTTATGGGAGGAAATGAATAGTAAATCATTGTTGTAGGTCAGACATCAACAATTTTCTACTAATGAGCCTCCGTCAACAATTTCATTGTCTAGGTGGGATCAATGAGTGAGCAATTTTCTTAGACAGACAGAAGCGATTATATCTGTGAGCCAATGATTTTACTCCTTCGATTTGAGGTAAGTTAGAAGAAGTCATTAGGGCAATTTCCAACGTGCTTGGTTGACAGTACCACAATTTTTACTCTTCTGGGACCCATTTCACAAAGCCTTTTTTCAATGACAAATACAAAAATCATTGACAAAACTGCTGATAACCAATCAGAAGCAAGGATTTCACTAGCTTATAACAAAAGTTGTCATTTGTCACGGATGACAAGTTTTGAGAAATGAGGCCCAGGTGTGGCAACTTTTCTTAAATTACATCATGCATAGTTTATCATTGTCATTTCTACTCAGATCTGACCAAGCCCTTATTCTTGTGTCTTTGTAAGTTTTATCAGAATATAGAATTTACCTGAATCTTCATCTGAGTCAATATCTTCCACTACAACAGCATCATCCTCGTCATCGTCTTCGTCTTCTTCCTCCTCATCTTCATCATCATCATCATTATCTGTTCCTACTTTGGGGGTAAAAGATAGACAGAAATGAAATAAACTATGAATTCATACTGCACAGCTCCAACACATATATACCATACTGTGCATTAGTTCAATTACCCAAGCTTGACCCTATTCTAACTTGGCTTTTGGGGAAATTGGTTTTGTTTATAGTTTTTTCGTGAAGGGGGAGGGGGGGGGGGGTTCAAATCGAAGCATAGGTGAACACCAACTTCCATGCCAAGGTGCTCAAGCAGTCCAGAAATATCTTCCTACTGTAATTACAGGTCATATCCAACACAAATCTCATATGGTAATGTATGCCTGACAACGGTACAGAGAAAATTGGTAACATATTCTACAAGTATGTCGGGTCCTGAAACCACAAAGCCAATCTACCTGATGCACTTCCACATTACTTGAAAAGTCTTGTTTTACACTTGTGCCACTTGAAAAGCTCTGGTACTGGTACTTTCTGAAAACATTTCAAAAACTATTTCCCAGTATTTTTCTACTTCGGTCAGATTATCTGATGTGTCGTATTTTAAAAGTAAATGCCTGTATTGTTACTGACTTACAGCACAAATATACACTGGCTAACTCTAGTATCTTCTCTAAGAGCAATTGTTTATGACAGTCCTAATATAATTCATACCTTCAGGTCTTCAACTAAACTTAAGAAGGCGAGTTGGCACAGTCGGTAAAGCATCTTACTTACAAACCAAAGAACATGGGTTTTAGTCCAGTCCCGGCAAATGACTGAAACAGGCATTGAGTGTTAATGTGCCCCACCCTACCTATTTTATAGACACACAGGCTAGTTATAGTGGAAAAGACTCTGTCCCGTGTATAAGATGTTAAATGGAGGCCCTGTGTGGAGGTTGGTCACCATCTTCGCACATTGAGAACCCACTGCACTCTTTGTTAAAGAACAGGAGCAATGGCTTTAGTGTAGAGGAGCACCAGGGGGGTGTTTCACAAAGACTAAGATCGACTTTAAGTTAGACTTAACTATGGCAGGCCGTTCATGCCACTGTTTGCTCTCAACATTTACTGGCATTGGTCTCTCAAGAGACGTACAAATCATGGTCACAAATCTACAGAATTTACATTTTTTGATAATTCATTAATGAAGGAAAAAATGTTATCTAAAGATCATAATTGAGAGACCAATGGTGAGAGCAACCAGTGGCATGAATGGCCTGCCTTAGTTAAGTCCAACTTAAAGTCGATATTAGTCTTTGTGAATCGCCCCCCTGCTCATCCACATTAGTTATACTGGGAGGAGGCACTGAGGGTCACAGCGATTGGGCTCGATTTTCCCTTCCCAGGCACAGGAAGAAGAAAGAGAAGGAAAAGAAGATGGAGTAGAAGAAGAAGGAGGAGAAGAAGAAGGAGGAGGGGTAGGAGGAGGAGAAAGAGGAAGAGAAGGATAAGGAGGAGGAGGAGGAGGAGGAGGAGGAGAATGAGTAGGAGGAGGAGTTCTTCTTAACACTGTTTCAAAAATGAAAATTTAGAGAAAGTAACTACTAACCATCTTCATCCTCATCTTCTGAAGGACTTGAATTGTCCGCTACTTCTCCACTTGACCCTTTGAACCCGTCTAAGCTCTTGAGGGTCTTCAGCATCTTGAATGTTTCTTCTCTGTAGTTATTTAGGCGTGTGACATCATTGCGGAATAGGTCTAGGTATGTAAGCTTTGGTAACTCTTTCTGCAATTCAAAGGACAGACATTCAACATTCAGGTTAAAATACACAGCAGGACTGGCAGGAAGGTACAATGGACAAATGCAAGTTACATTTGGGAGATTGATCTACATTGATCTACATTTGCCACACTCCACCCAGGTGAAGTAAATGGGTACCGGTAGGAAGGAATTCCTTGAATGCTGCGAGCACTGAAATCGGTAGCCTAGCAGAGCCGGGGTAATATTGGAGCACTTTGAGCACCTTGCAGGGTGGATATGTGCGCTATATAAATATCCAATATTACTATCAATATTCAATTTCAAGTCATATCTGTTAGGTAAAACCAGATTTTTTCGTGGACATTGGATTATCAAATTTTGAGAGAAGAAACTTGTGCTTGTAGCAAAATTTGATGTGGTGATTCAATTATTTTGCAGCATTAAACTTTTGCCAAGTTCTTAACCACTCATGAAATACATTTCTTGTCTGATAGTAATTGTTCTCATAGACATGTTGTAATTCAAATTCACTGCTAACAGCCTTTGACTTATTCTTATTATCATCATTTTTTTAATAAATTCTATTGATCAAGAATTGGCTAGTGATAAACTTAGTGATGAGTCTGCTTTGATTGTAATATTTATAAATATGAATACTACAATCACAAAAAAAAATAAAAAAATTACAAAATAATTTTGAAGATCAGAAGCCTATACTTAAAGAATGGATGATTTCAAATAATGAATCTTTGTAAACCTGAATTTGGTTACCTCAGCAGTTACTCAGACTTGACTAGTACCCTTCACAACACACCAACACACAAAAACAGCTGCACTTGGCAGAGACCCGCTGTACTCACCAATGGTTCTAATGCTTCAATTGTTGATATTTTGTTGTTACTCAGGTTTAGGTGCGTGAGGTTCGGACATCTTGTAAGAACATCTAAGCCCATTCGGATTGCATTATCGCTTAATTCCAACTACAATAAAGAGAAAAACAATAAATCATTAATACAATGTACAATTTTATAACCATGAAAAAATTAACCATCATCCAGGCATTTGTAAAAAGAATTTAACAAATAATTATAACTACAGACATTCTAAAAACATTTAAGAGTCCTTCCATGACCTCCTTATCAATTTTTTTTTAATGACTGAGCCAGGGTAAAACAAATATTTTGTTTTGCTCTGGGTTTTGTATCATTTATCTACATCTCATACTATCTCACAACTTACAACTGCAATCAATTAATAAATGTATATTCAGAAGTTAGAAATACATGTACAAGATTTAAAAAAAAAATGGATTTCAGTTGTTCTTAAACCTTAACTTTGAGGGGAAAATACCACTGTAAAACTTGTTTAAAACTTACCCTTTGAAGTTTTGGAAGCTTTGGGAAATTCTTTAGACTTGTGAGTTTTGTGTTGATCATGCTTAATCTTTCCAAACTGACGAAGTCATCTGTGAGTCCCTCAATCATCCCTCCACTGTTACAGTTATCAAGCATCAGATCGGTCACCTGTCACATAAACAAAAACAACAAGTATAGAATGTGAAACTGCTTAAAATTGAACTCATAACACTTAGTGGCAAGAACTTAAAGCCTGATACTACTTTGGCCTGGCGGGGGGGGGGGGGGGGATAATAAGACCACCCAGCGAGGTCACTGACAGGTTGCTATCTCATCATCCTGGCTCTCAATTCACATAAGAAAAAGAGGATCATGGGGGACCAACAGGCATGGCTTAGGTATTGTTTTCTATATAGAGGGAGCAAGTAGCTACAAGTAGTACAGTGGAGCTTTAATGGAGTGGAATTAGCAATTCAAATGATTTGGCCATAATACAATAAAATACATAAAAGCTGGCAAAATTGAGTCAGCATTTAAACCTTGATTACAGTTAGTGGGTGGAGTTAGTCCACTGGTAAACAATACTTTCACGTGCAACCTCATCTTCCTGCAAAACTACAGTAATTATAAAGATTGAAAGTATTTAATTATGCATCCATTTTTTATTATATTTTCATAACCCAATTAATTTTATGAATTAATTTGTGACAATTTCTTTAGTGAACAAGGACTAGAACAAGGCTCTACAGTCCACACAAACTCAACGCATCACAAACAAAGGGGGTCCTGATTTAACTTTTTACAGTCCGTATGTACGAGCCCCATGTAAAAAATACAAAATTGGGGGGGAGGGGGGGGGGGGGGTGGACTTAGATTTTGGGTGTCTACCATATGTGCCTGTTTAGTGTTAATAATGAGCACTGACTAGGGAATAGGATTGTGACATTTGGTGTAGGGCACCATGAACGAGCTGTATTTCTCTTTTTGCCCATTTAGGTTCTTTTACTGTTGCATTCTTGATAGGAAAAAAGATGAACTCAGTTACAAAGTTCTTCACAGTATACAAAAACTTAAAATACACAAATTGAGGTCTCTGTAAGACTGATATGATCTATTATTACAATTGTATGTTGATTCTTTTCTCTATTACCAGTTTACATAATTACAAATAACATAAAACATGTGATATGATATATTATTACAATGTATATTTTTGTATATTGATTCTTTTCTCTACTAGCAGTTTACATAGTTACAAATTACATAAAACATGTGACAAAAGAAGAAGTTTAAATACAACTAAAAATGTAGTTTTTTACACCTGATACATTAAGTTATCAATCTCACATGTAACAAAGATTTGTCAAAACAAACAAAATTTGACAAGACTTAGTACCCTCAACTGTTCACTAACAAAAATTGGGACAGGGATACAAATTATCTCACCCACGAAAGTAAACAAACTGAGAATCAAGTTCAGTAACATTTATGAAATGCAGCTTGAAACTAGTGAATGGCATCCTTTATGCAATGGCAATTGACAACTACTAGTAATCTGGTAATTAGAACTTAGAAGTTTCTACCTAAAAAAAAGTAAATTAGTCAGAGCCAAAGATAATTCATTTTTTAATTTTTCTATTAATTTGATGGAAATTATTTAAATAGGGTCTTATTATTATTTTTCTTCGGTGAGACATTAGTTCCCTGCTAAAAGGGGAAAATATATTGAATTAGTGCCCCCCCCCCCCGTGTAAATAATAAAGAGTCCCATTTAGTCTTATATTCATCATTATTATACAGAATATTTTGATTTGTCCTTGATTTGTAGAGGAAGGAAATATTCCTTGTTTCTGTACCTCTGTGTAATGAGTTTTGTCAATAGGTATGAACACAATAGCCTAACACACTGTAAAAGCAGTTACCATAAATTATTATTTTCACACTGCCTGCCTACTTCCTATTTTCTTCATCGTGAAACCAGCTAAACCCTAGGAAATGCCTGCCCACATGAAAGGTTGTGCTCATGCCCCCTCTTAACCAATTCAGCTCACATTAAATTAATAATTATTGCCACGATTGGGTGAAATCCACTCGGGTATGCCTCTTAAATAAGGGGTAGCCTAAGTGTAGATTTTCCAGAGCCCTCCCCAACTGTTTGTGTTTGATAAATTTTGATCAGCTTTTAAAATTCTTCAACTTTCATGTTTCATGTTCAGCCTTAGATCTAATCAAATTTTCATACAAACTTCCTCCACATCTAAAAAAAATTCTCCCATTTTCTTACATTTTACAGTGTGAAAACTATTTTGTTCAGAGTTGTAATACGACTTTTTTTGCTCAATATGGTATAGGTATTACTTATACCCCTAGAATCTAGATCTATAACTATTTGTTCTTTTGCAACACGCGCTAAGTTTAGGTTTCCACTATAAATATTACATTGCTCACTGTTACATTTTTGTTGTTTTGTTCAGCTTTTTTGGAGGGTGCATAAGTTTTTTTTCTCATTCTGTTGTTAATATTTCTGCTGTTATTAGTTTTGTCTTGTTGTACT
Organism: Strongylocentrotus droebachiensis; assembly: GCA_035222895.1. Classification (NCBI taxonomy): domain Eukaryota; kingdom Metazoa; phylum Echinodermata; class Echinoidea; order Camarodonta; family Strongylocentrotidae; genus Strongylocentrotus; species Strongylocentrotus droebachiensis. The sequence continues at coordinate 18,755 of JAVYIG010005040.1, forward strand.
AATAACTTGTATGTTGTTGTTTGTTGTTATTTTTTCTCTTTGACTTTGTTGTTGATTTTGCTTTCCTTCAATGGCTACACAACGACCTCACATCAAGAGGTCTGTATTACCAAATGTACTATTACAATTGCTCAGTACCAGTGTCTTACTGACAAAATAGAAACAAAACAATAACACAGCTAGCTAGAGGCTGAGCTAGAGAAACCCCATCAGTCATGTGAGTAGTCTAGTTTCAACTGGCATAGACCCTCTGAAGTCTGAACTCGTCCAAGTTGACACTCAGTTGCAGTTGGCCGACATAAACACAGAATAAAACATGAACACTAAACTCTAAATTGCACTTGTGTGCTCTAATTCTACAGGCTGTATTATAACACTGCCTCAGGTTCATTGTTCGTCTCAACACGCACGATCATCCAGTAAGAAATTATTGTACAAAATGACTAGCCGAGAAGGCGTCTTTATGTGTGGCGCGAATTCGCGTCGACTTTGAATTTCAAAAGTTTTACACACAACTCAACGTGCTACGCTATACTGTGTCCGCATCTCGGCTTCTATGCAGTAGTCACATGTGCACTGTATGGCAATACACAAACCGTTCATCGCAATGGCATCAAAGTCAAACTTGGACAACGACTATCATTTTCGAATACGACATGGTTAGCTTTAGGAGCAATTTGTAAGGTATCTAACAGGTTTTAGGCTTGAACATTATATGGAATACATTTTCATGATATACAATAAGAGAACTATACTGGTGTGAAGTTTTAAAAATGTTTTGAATAATATGAAATTCGGGGCACAGAATCGTGTTCCGACGTACGAGATGGAACAAAAATGGCAGCGTCCCCATGCAGCTGAAACACAATTTTTGACAACATGAAATGACCAAAACAACAGTCCACAAACGAGAATGACACTAAGAATATTACGGATAATACTCGAATAATAAAAATTACCTTCTGCGGATCCGCACCACGTAACTCCAGCTCAATTCTCCGATCCATCGTGGGTACTGTGGTCATGCTCTTCAAAAGTACTCGCAGCACTTTCGGATTGTCGGCGGGTACGGTGCGCTAGTTGGTTGGGCAGCAGCGATGTAGCGCTAAGTTTAGCCGCGGGTACCTCGATCAGTGCAGTATACACAGCGTGCTGGTATATGCTCAACGTATACACGCCGCGCCGTTGTATTGCTAGCAACTCCTTGATTTGGCTAAGCGGCTGCCGCGCATTGGTCGATTGCGATTGCATGCATTTTATACGGCGGCTTGTATATTCCGTCATTGACTGTACAACAGTTTACAATAGATGTGCGACAGACGTGTAGCATCTATAGGCCAACACGTTATTTCAATGGAGAGAAGGCGTTAGCACAGTGATTTAAAGCTGCACTACTACAATTGGGCGTGCATTAAAACTGCATGTTTTCTAAAGAACTTACAAAATGTGAGTCTAAAAAGCCAAAAATCAAGTTGGGCTTTTCATTTCTGTGAGTAACCTTGTTGTAGGTCTATCATAAAATAATCAAGGGAAAAACAAAATGCGTACTAGTTCTACGACAGAAGATTTTTTTTTTTTTCACAGTGGATTTTCCCAATTCAATTGGGATTAAAATAAACCGTAAAGCTCTAAACTGTGCCATGTCACACATAATCAAATTGCATTAACAATGTAATGGACAGTAATTGGAGTCAAAGTGGTGAGAATTTTTTTGAGACCCAACATAATCCGATATCACTAATATTCACCCTCTTCGTTTTCTATCACTGTCGATCTTCAAATATCAGTCACTCGATGATATGGCTTATATTTTGTTCAGTATGTCCGATGTCACGGATAAAATCAATTATGACTTTATGATCATAGGCAGGGGCGGCGATCCCGGGGGGGGGACGGGGGGGGACATGTCCCCCCTCGATTTTTGTAGGGGGGGATCGTCCCCCCCGGAAAATTTGAAAAAGTGCATAAAAATAATGTACAGCAAACTACTGACTAAAGACTGCAACACACTATTAGGCTTTGGAAGGCCCAAGAGTGCAGCGTTCAGACAAATACAAATACAAAAATCTTCTGGCTCGGGAGCTATGCTCCCTCGCATAATATCCTTCAAAATATTCAAGTAAATATTGTAGAAAAGTGAATTGTAAAAAAAAAGTATATTGTTTCTTTTCATACTATAGTTTTCCTAAGGAATATAATTTTGTAATACAACAAAACTTCAAAACCTGTGAGGGGGTAGTTACTTTTGTCACCTTCACCCCTTTCGTTCACTATGCTCACTCACTCAGGCGTGGGGTATTCCCCCCCCCCCCCGCCGATACAATTATTTATAATTCGATACCAGTGACTAATTTACAAATGTTGCTGAAATGACATGATTTTCTCTGAGCTTCCGGGGGCTCTGCCCCCTTACCCCCCACCAAGGGCCCTAAAACGGGCCCCTGATTGCTCAGCTGACCATAATTAAATGCCTAAAACAGGCTGAGCTTCCGGGGGCTCCGCCCCCTGGACCCCACCAGGACCCTAAGCGGGCCACTGGAAGCTCATCAGACCATATTCAAAAGCCTAAATTCCTAAAACCATGAGCTTCAGGGGGCTCCGCGCCCTACACCCCACTAAGGGCCCTAAGGCGACCCCTGGATGATCATCTGATCGTAAGTTAATGCCTAAAACCGTTGAGATTCCGGGGGCTTCGCCCCCTGGACTCCACTAAGATTACAGACCTGCATGCAAGTGTCAAAAATAAGGTATCAAAATATGCTCATCTGATTCTTATTAAATGCCTATAAACTCTGAGCTTCATGGGGCTCCGCCCCTTGACCCCCGCCGGGGCTCTGCCCCTGGACCCCACGCTAATTTACGCGCCACTTGCTTTGCTCTATTTGATCGCAAATACTTTAGCCCCCCTCCCACTTTGAAATGTAACATGATGATTCGGATTTTTTTTCTCCCCCCCCCCCCAAAAAAATAAAAAAATTGCTCATTACGTCACTCCTCCCTCGTTCCTCGCGTTTCGTCCCCCCCGGTCATGAAAAGAAATCGCCGCCCCTGATCATAGGTATAGCCCTATATTTAGATTTCATTCTGATTACATGTCCAGGTAAAGAAAATGTATAATTCACAAAGTAGACTCTCATTCAGTGCGGGGGGGGGGGGGGAGTTGTTTAATTATATTGTATATCGTGCGCCTAGCTATTGAAGGGGCGCTATAGTTATAGGGCCTGCATAAAAGGAGAGAAGGTAGGGAAACCGCCTTCATGAAAAACGTGTTAACAAGTTCATTGATTTAGCGGGGGATGGTGTGGGATGGGGTCCAAAACAACCCGGATTTTCACATCCTTTTCCCTCTCCCTTTCTTTTTCTCTCGTTTCTCCGCATTAGTTTTTTTTCACTGACTGACTCCGAGGGGCACGTGCCCCTTCTGTGCCCCCCCGTAACTATATACCATATGCAGCTGTAGAGAAGTGGTTATCAAATACATTCCCTATCATTGTCGCCATCCATAATAATCTTGGTTTCCTGTTGCTTTTAATTTTGACTGGTTTTTCAACATATTAAAGTATTAAACTGTTTTCTGAATATTCCCTGTAGCCTGCATTATGTCAAACCCTGATTCTCACTTGCAATATCAAGATTGACGAAAGCATTAAAAAAATGCAACTCTATTGTGCTTTTATGCTATTTAATGTTATCTTTTGCATACTAAAATTGAGGTAAAATATTATTATTCATCTGTGAGTTGAGGTCAAGAAAATATGATGATAAAACACGAACAGAGCGACTATTTATCTTTCCGTAGAGCATGTCACACTATAACAGACAAATTCCCGATACCTGATAACTCATAATTTAAAAATGACACTCGGGGATATTTAAGTCAGTGGCGGATCCAGGGGGGGGGGGCCGGGGAGAAAAAAAAATCATGTAAAAACACGTTATTTTTCACCCCCCCCCCCCCCCCTGGCGCTCAAGGAGGGGGGGGGGGTGCAAATTAAAACAATTCGGAGGACCGTGGGGGGGGGGGGAGATCAACAAAGAAGGGCACTTTCTGGAAAAAGGGCACCTATAAAGGGAAATCTCAAAGCGAAAAGATACCATTTTTAAAACATTATATTGGTATATACCCCTACATTGTGATTACATTATCAGGGATGATAATTCAATATTTGTTTCTCTGTATACTAAATCATCATACCTTGCAGTTGGGTGTGATGGTCTGAATAATTAATTGCGAGCGAGCGAAGCGAGCTAGGATAATTTTTAAGATTTGTCAGTTCGCCAGTGCGAAAAATTACATATAAAGAGGAAAAAACCCAATCTTGATAGGTTTATAAACACATTCTCATAACGGAAGACTGAAAAAAAACTTTTAATAGTAACATAATTATTTCATCTATGTATGCGAGCGAGTGTGTGAGTGTGTTTTTGTTTGTTTGTTGTTTTTTTTTGGGGGGGCGGGGAATTGCTCTAAGTAGTCGCTTTATATTAGGGGCACGTTGGATGATGAGAGGAAAAGGGGACACGTATCGAAAGGGATATGACACTTATTACATAGGGTAATTATCAGGGGTTAAAATGTGGCACTTCTTACTCCTGAAAAGAATTACTCTCAGGGACTAAAAAGGGCACTTATGAAAATGGGAAATAGGCATTTGTCGACGAAAAAGGGGCACCCATTAAATGTTGATAAGGGGCATTATTTTATAAAAGGTGAAAAAAAAACATTTAAAAAAAAGATACGTCCTTTACTAGAAAGGAACAGGGGCGGGTATCATTCTTAAAAAGGAAATTATCAGAGGTGAAAAGGGGCACTTATCGCAACTTAGAAGTGACACTTTTCATAGGTGAAAGGGGCATTTACGAGAAGGGCAAGGGTCTCTTTATTTTTTAATGGGGGCACATATCATAAGGAAAAGGGGCGATTATTGGAAAGGATAAGGGGCAAAATAATGTGCGAATAGACTGGCGCGCTTATCTAAGATAAAGCGGTATAGGCATTAAAAGAGGAAGGGACACTTCTTAGAAAGGAATGAGGTACTTGTAAAAGTAAAAAGGGGCGCCTCTCAGGTTTGTATAGGGCATGTTTCAGAGATTAAAAAGGGCACTTATGGAAATGGAAAATTGACACTTATTGCAAAGGAGAATGGGAACTTGTCGAAGGAAAATGTGCACGTGTTAAAATAAAAAGGGCACTTATCAGAGGTGAAAACGGAAAGGGCACTTTTACAAAGTAGTAGGGGCACTTGTCAAAGTAAAGGGGCAGTTTCCCCAGGTAACAAAGGGCACTTCTTACAAATTTAAAGGGGCGCTTTCCCTATGTAAAAAGGGGCATTTGTGGGTACTTAAAAAAGCCCCCCCCCCCGGAGCGTCGCCTTTTGAGGGAGTAGGCCTATATATACCCCAATTCCCTCTTAAAAATTACTCTGGAGCCTAATATACTTGGCCTACATTCATTCTTTTAGTGTTAATAAACTAGAAAATAAAGGCTAATTGTAAATTACTCCTCTCCCAAGTAGAAACTTGCGTTTGAAGAGAAAATCTTATCAGTGTCCGGCCGGACAGAATGATGTTCCCAATATTTGTATACGTTTTGTACGTTTGTGAGCTTTATCTTTATCTTTTTAAAGAATCCTCTATTACTTAAGCCTACAATTTGAAAAGATGAAAATCATAAACAAAATACAGGCTAAGATGGTAGGCCTATTATTAAAGGTAAATACCAGTTTTGGAAACGCCCTCCTTTCAAAAAATGAAATGGAAGCTCTTATTACCAATCATGTGAAAGAATAAGTTGATACAAATTTTGCCGAGAAACCGCGTACTAATTGATATATTTGGTAAACTATAATATCTAAGAGCACATTTTTTGTTTTGATCCCCCCCCCCCAAAAAAAAAAATCGCAACGACTCAGCCAGCCGCTGAATAAGCGGTGGGAGGAGGGGGGGGGGGGGGAGGTGTAAGAGCAGAATATTTGAAAATCGCGCCGGTCGCAAATTCGTTCAGTGGGGGGGGGGGGATTTTAACAGTTGTTGTTGGCACGTGCCCCCCTCCCCCCTGGATCCGAAGCGCTTGCGTAAGCTGACAGACACGACGCGACGCTCTTTTATCGCCGCCCGCCCCTGGCCCGCCCCCATCACCTTGTTGCTGTTAGGAGGCTCCCGGATTACAGTAATTAATATTCTCGTGGTCTAGGAATGATCAATACTTATTTATCATCATTATAATCATTATCGTTATTAACATTTATATAATTCTTTTGTTTCATTAATATTATTATAATTATTATTATTATCATCATCATTATCATAATCACTATTATTTATTATTCATTATTATTATCATCATTGATTTAATTATCATTATTATTATCATTATTATTATCAACATTATTATTATCATTGATATTATTATCATCATCATCATCATCATCATCATAATCAGTAACGCATTGTCACCATTCTATGAAAAGGAATAGGCCTATACAGTATGTCTACTTTGTTTATTCTTAAAGCATAATAATTGTTATCCACATCTTGATAGCATTATTATAAGAAGGAGATGTTAGTTATTTTGCTGATGCTATGAACTTGTTGTTATAAAGCTATTCCATGCGGGGAAAAGAAAACTCACCTGATAATCTTCATGCTTCCTTCAGAATGTTCACAATCAGGTTATACTCCCACGTCATTAATGTTTATATAGGTATCGTGGGCTGCAGCCCTTATTATCTAGTTTAGAACTTTGACATTTAATGATCATTATAGCCACGAAGCTTCCTTTTTAAGCGGTAACAAAAACCGCAGAGGTATATATCTAGTCAGTGGCGTAGACAGGTTCGTACACCTGGGGGGATGACTCAGGGGCGGATCTAGCTTTTTGCTAAGGGGGGGTTGACCAAAATAATGACGATGCGGAGCATCGTCCACGAGCCGCGAAGCGGCGAGCCGATTTTTTTTGGGGTGTTTATTTGAACCCCGTAAGTGATGTTTTCCTGGCATCTATTAACACAATGGAGACCATAAAAAGCAGTGAATGATAACGTCTTTTTAAATCAAGTAACAGTTAAATACACAGTTATATCCAGAGTTATGATGTGTTTGGTTAAGTTACCAGATGAGTTGAATATCTTCTCACAATATTTGCACTTGAAAGGGTTTCTCTCCAGCGTGCGTTCTTTTTTCTTTCTTTTTTTCTTTTTTTTTCTTCTTTTTTTTTCCTTTTTTTTTTGTTTGTTTTTTGGGGCCGCCCAAGGAGGGGTTTAAACCCCCCTAAACCCCCCCTTCGTAGATCCGCGCCTGTTTAATCTTGTGGTTTCCAAACCACAAGATAACCACAAAATACTTGTAAGATTTTCTTTTTTTTACCGTCTGAATTGGCTTTCACCGTGTGAATGCGGCTAATAACAATAAACACAATTACAATAATGATGAGGATTATTATTATCATCATCATAATTATTATTATTATTAATATTATAACTGTTATCATTATTATTATTACTATTATTATCATCATTATGACTTATTAAGTAAGCAAATATCATTCCCCCAAACCTGGGGGGGGGGGATGATTGTACATGCCATCCCCCCACCTTGTGAGGTGGGGGGATGCATCCCCCTCATCCCCCCGTTGTCTACGCCCCTGTATCTAGTAAAGAGCGGCTTGTAACCTAATATCAGTGTTCCTAATTGTTGGTAAAATTACTGACATACCCATTGAAATAGAGAGTACGACCCCGCATAGACCTACCACCACTAAAGGCGTAAGGACCAGAATGAAACAAAAAATGCTGTACACTATCTTGGTTTAAACGGAAGACAGGGCTGCTCAACCCTCCGGGCCCCACGCCCCCCCCCCCCCCTTATATTGGGGCAGCCCCTCCAATCAACACGTTCTGGGTATACGCCATTGCATATCTGCACACAGGGTTTCTAACATTATCAAATAAAATTTAGGCTACTACTATAAAGCTATACAATGTATCATTAAAGAGCCAAAACTTTAAAGGGAAAGTACGCTGTTATCTGGATAGCGGTAGCACAGACTTTTGATACGTCAATCTTAGGACCAGCGCATTATTATGCACAAATATAGATCCGATTGCGATACGATTTTGGAAGAAAATGGAATACTAGTAGCATATTTTGATGTATACACTAAAACATGTAAAATAATTGGGGATCTGATATGAATTATACAAATCTAAATTGCAAGGGATTTCAAACTTTATTGGAGAAGAAAGGTAAATAAGCTCAGAATTGTAGTGACGGAAGGCCTGTATAGGTATACAGTGCGATCAACTACGATTTGAAGCCGATTCGGATTTTGTTCTGACCGAAACCCGGGAAATGCATTAAAATTTCGTTTGCTGTCATTCTAATCATTGTTTAAAACCTAGATAGGGAAGACGATGTTAGTTAGATTTTAATATCAATATAATTGATTATATCTTCGTAAATTGCGGGGGACGTAGTGTGCGATGGGCCGCCATATAATTCAATGAATCTTTAATCACCTGAAAATATTAATGGTGCGTACATCATGACGTAATCTGAACAAGATGGCTATCGGATCATACGGCGGGTTATTAAGTGCCCTCAAGTTGTTTTCTCGAAAGTTTAAGCGATCTTGTATAGGCCTATGTTAATTCATTGAAACTCACCCAAACTCACACGAGTCAAGATCACGATAAAGAAAAAAAAAACACGGACTACGGTATTTTGTTTATTCCATGGAATACTTTTAAACTTTCTTTTAAAGAAATGTCATAATTTTGTTATGATTTAAACATTTCCACAAACTTATGTTATTACACAGAAAATCGAAACAATCGATATACATTAAAAAAAAGTAGTTGCATTGTATTAAACTGTTATGGAATCAACACCGAAACTTCCGTACACTGTAAAAAAGAATTTGTTCATTGGTAATTTTTACGTATTTTTTCCATGTATAATTTTACTTGAAAACATTAGTTTCGCCACTTACGCACTAAATTTAAGTCTTGCTAACTCAAACGTTCAATTTAGTAGCATACGTGGAATATTTAAGTAAAATCAATTACATAAGAACTTTAAGTAATTTCAGCTTGTATTAATTTAGTAATTTTAACTCAAAATCAGAAATTATACGTATTACTAAACAATTTATGTTGATTATTCTTATCTTTTTAAAGTAAGGACCGATGCAGTGCGTAATAGAAATATTTACATAATTTATGAATATTCATTAAGACCAAATTAAACTCTTTTTTTAAATAAAACAATTTTTTTTTGTGGTTGAATGAAAATTTAAGGACTTTAAAACATTTACTAATTCATTTAACATGGCTAAGCAAAGACAAGACAATTTTTAATTGTTACCCAGTTCAAAACAAATAAAAACTTGATATTTTAGGAAATTGTCAACCAATTTTCCTTTTAAGATGCTACGATCAAGTATTTATAAAATTTGGAGCCTTTCAATATGTGTCGAATTGAAGCGTATGTAATAGTTTGTGATGGTGGTAGATATATAGTTAAATCTTAAATAGAAGTAGTGAATGATTAGTGGATGTTACTTGTTAGATTAGATGGGTACCAAATCGTGCAATATGTAATCCTATCATAGCTTTTTTTTAATTATCTAAAATGATTACAATACTTAAATTATTTACGTTAATGTAACTCGATTTAACTGAGTAAAAATTTATTCAGCAAAATAAGTAAATTCTACTTAAGATGCCGTAGGTAATATTTACTTAATAAAAATAAGGCAATTCTTTTCCTCAATTTTATTGAGTTATTTCGACTATTATTTTTTTACAGTGTAGTTGTTGTGGAGTTGATACGCATATCCAAATCAGGAATAGCCAGTTATATTAGGGACATCATATACCGGATATCAAAAGAAACATGTTATTCACCAAAAGTCACGTGACGTACACTACCAGGAACGTATTTATTGTATTGTTACATCCGTTTTAAAAAGAGACGTTCAGACAGCTCACGCAATAGCCGACCGTTATAATGACTTCCATGGAAAATTTATTTGAAGACTATAGCTGACGTTTAAAATGCTTAAAATATTGCCTACAATGCCGGTTTCCTATTTGCAGTTGACAAGTCGCCATTCTTGCCCCTTTTCATGATAAAATCGAACACCAGGTCTCAGTGCTCGAGCTGAAATTCTTCCTGTTTCCCGCAGCACCAGCGACTCCCCCCCCCCCCCTACCCCCGTGAGACATAGCCGCTTTAGGAGTAAAATTGTAAAAAAAATCATGTCACATTCGACACTTTTTCAAATCGCTTTATCAAAAGTGAGTGTCAAAACCTTTCAGTTTTACTCGATGGGTGTCTACATAATGAATAACCCGGTCCACATAAAGCGAAACATAACGATCAACGGAAAATCAGCAGTGCGACTTTAACGCTGAACTGGTCGTTCAGTTTCACGATGTAGGGCGCGAAGGCAATATCGCCTATCGGGGGTACACTTATTGTGCGATTAGCGCTACCCCCTACTCGTATTTACATACAACATGCACGCGTACGCACGGCGGCAAATCGTTCGCAATGAATCTCGTTGAAATCGGTCAGATTCCCATACTGCGACATAGTTGTATATAGGCCTATTCTTGTTTATTCTGAGACACAAACAAATCATTTCGTTTCTGGATGTATTTCGGGAGCTTTATGTGAAAACATTGAGAAATAAAAATATAGTTCCAGTGTAGAAGCGTACGATCGTTGCGCATGCAAAATCATGAGCTATGAGAAGTTATCGTGGGCAGGCTGATCGTGGGCATATATGCATACATTTTGACAAGCGGCAATATTGCGAAGCGCGAAATTTGAAATATATTGTACGATCAATACGTAATTCCAGGCCTCCGGTTATAACTATGTAATCGAATGTTTGATATCCTTTCAGAAGATTACATAGCTGATAAGGCCCTGTAACCCGTATTTATCTGAAATGAAATTGAAGGAAATAAAAATGGTAACAATAATGATGATGACGATAAATGATTATGATAATAATGATACAAATTAAAGTAAGTAATAATAATGATAATAATGATCAGGATAATGATGATGATGTATGGTGACTATATACACTACTGCATTGATAATAACAACAACAATAATGATAACAAAAATGATAATAATAACAAAATGGAAACTGGTGATGATAATAATAATAATATGAATAATAAGTATGTGAATAATAACAAAAACTAAGGGGAAGGAGAAGAAACTTGAAATTATAATGAAGGAAATGTTAGGGTTAGGGTAGTTAATAGGGTTAGGGCTTCGCGGTTAGGTTTCAGGATTGTGGCTAATATTATATATTAAATTGACTCTAATGGCTACCGAGCATGCAATAAGCATTGACACACTAAGGTAAAATTTCATTTTGTTCTCCATAACACTCCAAATAATAATCGGACGTACCGGGCCTCGATAGCCGAATGTGAGATAAAAGATCGGGCATCTCATCCTGTTGCCAGGTAATGTCCTGTTTCTAAATTTTTCGAGCGAACTAGTCAATTCATTAATAATGTAGTGAAGGGAGCAAGAAAAATTACATATCTTTGTTATTTCCATATCATATACGAGATGATGATTCGGGCAACTTGCATGCCGCCCCCTAGTTTCGATGTATAACTGAAAATGTCGGAAATGTCAGTAAAAGAATGTCAGGGGTAAAAATGTCAGAGGTAGAAATAGGAAGGGTAAAAATAAATTTTGCGATAGGAACACAAATTTGTGTAGGCTATTATACTCTATCATTAAATGGAACCCAATTTAATCTTTTTTTTTTAGTTTCGGGGAGGATATTTTAGCCCTCTAAGCCTTCTTAATTATGACCTAAAAAGATCACTGCGCTACATGTTAACATTTCCGCCCCACCAGGCGCATACGCAGGATTTTTTCAAGAGGGGGGGGGGGGGGGGGGGGGGGGGGAGGGTTTAACATTTTAAAATCGGGCCGAAAATTTCGCAACGACTCAGCCAGTTACTGAATAAGCGGGGGGGGGGGGGAGGGGGTAAGAGGACAATTTTTTTTTTTTGGTCTCGAAATTTGAAAATTTGACATTTTGCTCCGGTTGGGGGGGGGGGGGGTAAGGTCAACTTTTTTTTAGGTCAGCCATTGGTATTTTTGTTTTTTTTTAATTAAAAAAAAAAAGGGGGGGAGGGGGGGGGGGTTTGCTCCAAAATAAACACATACAAAATACCAAAGGGGGGGGGAGGGTTCAACCCCCGACCCCCCCCCCCCCCCTGCGTACGCGCCTGCACCCACCCCCAAGCCCTGAATTCTTACTTTTTTTCGAACCGACCGACTGCCAGTATCGAGTACCGGCTGATGTTGAAGAGGGCACCTTGAGGCATATCGATACGCGTGTCAATTTCGTTTTTTTTTATTGTTTGTTGGTTTATTTTGGGTTTTTTGCGCCTAATGTCAAGATAATTTAACGTGACAAGAAATGATAACATGACAGGATATGACATAAACAGTCATAATCATATTATGTAAACTTCAATGAAATTGTATACATACAAAAAGAAAGGGGAAAACTTCTCTCTGTCCTACCCCCCCCCCCCATTCTCTGCACGTGATGAATATACATAGGGAAAAGAAAACAATGGGGAAGATGTATAAATTATCAAAATGATAACTATGGGTGGTATTCTCAAAAGCGGACTAACTTTAGTCCATGGTTTAATCCTCCGACTAAGTATGGAATGCCAAGTGTCCATGAATACATTTTAACATAATTTGATATGTCCCTAAATTACCATGATAACATAATTATTTCATAGTTATACTCGTTGTTTATTAATTATGTTATTACAGATTAAATTATTCCAAAAAATATTTATATGGACACTTGTCATTCCATACTAGTAGTCGAAGGATAACCATTAGTGGACTAAAGTTAGTCCGCTTTTGAGAATACCACACAACATGGTCAACCTGTACCTCATCGCTCTCTCTATAACCACGATATTGTGGACTTATAAGAAATTAATTATCAATTGTATAGTGTATACTTAGTCTTTAGCTCACTTCATGTTTATTGTGTTTTAGAAATATAAAAATGTATATATCATGTCTATGTATTTTATTATTATATCTTACTATGTTTTATATACCTTTCTGTGTATTGTAGATACATTGTGCTCTCATACCCTTGATTGAAGGGGGTCGATAGAGTCTTAAATCTTTAAAATCTAAATCTAACTTTTACCCCAAGTTTCCCATGTTAAATAAGTGAAAATGGTATGGTATGGTATTTATTGAATCATGCATCGCAGTTACATACTGAATTGCACATTTCATTTTAAAAACGGTATCATTTACGCAATTATACGTACACGTATAATTATGTCACATGTATGATCCTTAATTTTGTACCAAATGTAAAATAAATGCAAAAATACGAACAAGAAGGAAAAGGGGAATTTGTACCTAAATAAAATATGAATTCAAAGTGAGGAGAGAAGGGAAAGAGAGAGAGGAGGAAGGAAAGTGAGAAAAAGAGAAAGAGAGGATAAGAGACCGAGAGATAATTATAGTGAAGAAAGAGAAAGAGCAGGAATGATAGCTAGATGGAGAAAAAGAAAAAAGAGAGAAAGAGGAAGGAGAGAGAGAGGAAGAAAGAGAGAGATCTTGCCAACAATTAACAATTACATCCGAATTGACGATAAAAAGATAAAAGTATGCATTGCAACACTACGAATAATATTGATCAGATGAACAAAAATACATTGTTAACATTGTATGGTGTATTTTTTTTTTAAAGCAGATGGTAGTAGGAACATTAAGAAAGTATATCCAATTTTGGAATTCTCTCCCAAAACATGTCAAAATAGTTAAGAATTTTTCACACTTTAAAAGTGTATTAAAACAATACCTAAAGCATGAATCCCTTCAAGAACAGTAATATCAGTTATCTTAAATCACAGTTCATTATGTGTAGCGCATGTTTTTAAGTTTAATATTGCATAATATACCGTAGATCATTGTTTGCTATAAGTTCTAGAAATTTTTGTTGTTGTTTATGTTATATTATTTATTCGTAATATTCGTAGTAGTTATTAGTTGTGATATTTTATTCTCATGCCGTACTGTACACGTACTTTATAGGACCCCGTTGGAAATAAGCCTTTTCCGGCTTTCATGGGTTATCCTGTCAATGTATCTTCTTGTTTCATTTTGCTTTATGTAAACATTCAATGTACTATACTTGACGAATAAAATCAATCAATCAATCATAATGACAACCTCTTGTGAAAGAAAATGCGTTTTTTTTTTTCTTCTTACCACAGCTAAGCCCTTTTCTTCTATTTCCTTTAATTTTGTTCAAGTTTATGGGTGTACTCCGTTCGAGTATAATTCATATCAAAGAACGCTCAGCACATTATAGGCCTATATAGTTGTAGGCCTATTATATCTGCGGTATCCTGGCAGAACGTCATTAGTAAAAAAAAAATAAAAAAAATAATAATAATAATAATGGAAATAGTAAAATGAGTTATAAAACGTCATTTTATGATACAATGTATATATTAAAGTACATGTTAGAGGTAATAGCTTATGAAATTCGGTGGGACAACATAACGATATTTTAATGAGATTACTTTTTTCCACAAAAAAAATATCATAAGACAAGGAGGGCGATTAGGCCTAATTGTCTAAATACTGGTTTACAAAATTCCATGATATCATCAGATCAATAGGACCTACTAGATTCTAATGAATGATCTAAGTATTTCATTTATGAAATAATAACTATGAGTCCATTTTGTATTTCTGATATTTTACGTCTAACGATTACGTCAAGCATTTTGTACCTTGGGGGGGGGGGGGGGGGGCTGTATTTGGCGATGAATGACTGGTGATCACAGATTGGCGTGACTGCCTGTCATCCCTCTATCAATTTCCAAAAATAGAAACAATGATGTCATCATTGTTTTGAGTTTAATTTTTTGTAACCGATGACAGAGATGTAGTCTGTTTTATGGACGAAAAAAAGTTGTTTCTATCATTGTATAACTATTATCATAATAGGGAAAAATCATATCACGTTTAAAATTCATTATTGAATGTTTTAATTTTTTTTTAATGTATTAATATCTTTGGAGGAAAAAAAGAAGTCTATGAAATCTTTGATCGATCAGCTCACGTAGAATATTTTTGTTTTGTCTTTGTGTAGACGGCTCGTAATTTCTTGCATTTTCATCTGGTGAAGTAACCTAAACATCAATCAACATGAACAGACTATTTGGAAAAGGAAAACCGAAGGAACCTGCCCCAAATCTTACAGACTGCATATCAAATGTGAGTAGAATGGATGGTGTATTAGATTTCTACTTTAATGGAGTTTTCTGTCTTCAGTCCCACCTACTGGTATTCTTGTAAGACAAACTATAGTATGTCTGTGTTTACTTACCACTTGCTTACAGGAAATGAACGTAGACCCTAGACTGTGTATGACTATAGTACTGGTACGCAGTTATCGTATTGCTTAAGGAAATTAAGCTAAATAAGAATAGGAGGAGGAGGAGGAAGAAGAAGGAGGATGAGGAGAAGAAAAACAGAAGAAGAACTTCAGTTCAAGAAGGAGAAGCAGCCAGAAGAAGCAGAAGAGGAAGAAAAAGAAGAAGAATGAGGAGGAGGAGAAAGAGGAAACAAGGCCAAGGAAGGAGAAAAAAGGATGGGAAGTGGAACAAACAAAAAAGAGGATGAAAGAAGATAAAATAGAGGAAGAGGAAGAAGGTGAAGAGAAAATAGAAGAACAGGCGGAAGGTAGGAGGATGTAAATATGATGGAGCAGGAGGAAGAAAAAAAGAAGTAGCTAGTAAAGGACCCGGGGTGCTAATTATGAAATAGCATTGAATAGAAACAGGAGACAGAAGGTGAGGATGCATTGGAGGAAGAAAAGAATTTTGTGATTGAAAAGATGGAATATAAGAAATACATGTAGTTCTAAGATTATTATGTGAACAAGTCGGTGGAGAAAAACAAGTCTAGAGATGATGATACAGAAGAAGAAGGAGGAAAAGTGAAAATGAGCAATGAAAGAAACCAAGTTATCTAGATCTATGCCTGGAACTACAGTCTTTCCTGTGCAGGTTCAAGGAAAGTTATAAGCTGTACTTAAAATGTTTACCGGTAAATGATAGTTAAAGTTTTGCACTGAGGCAAGACGTGAACTTGTACATAGCAAGAAAAAAGAGGGGCAATTAACTTGTAACTGCTAATTTTTTTAAATTATGGAATGTCCCAATGAAATGTCCCATGAATTATGAAGCATGTCAGACATATCAGCAAGCCAAACTGTCTTGCTTTGAACTTTCCAATGTTCATCATTGAAGTTCCAGAAGTTCATAATTTTCACTTGATTTTTCCACATATCTTACATGTATTTTATACATTATAGGTGGACAGTAGGGCAGGCTCAATAGAGAAGAAGATTTCTATGTTGGATGTAGAACTCAAGAAATACAAAGATCAGATGAAGCGTATGAGGGATGGACCAGCAAAGGTTAGTGATAGATTTCAACCTTTTTTTATCCTTACATTAGCTGAGTTATTTATTTGTTATCAAAATATAGCATACAGAGGAATGTTATTTATTTATGTTTATTCAAAGAAAAAAAGTATTCAGTTGTTAACTCAGTATATTCGTATTAATGCATAATAGGGCATTGATATCACTGGTTAGGAGAAAGTTGTTATAAACTTATACTTGAATTCATTTGAATGAAAGGTGACATACATTTAGCAAAAACAAGAAAATGGTTTTGATCAAATATGGCATGCAATTTATGGAACTACTTGGGATAGGTTTACATTTTATCAGCTATTTGAGTGAAACCAATCTTTCATTTCTATGATACAAAAATGTCCACTTTATATTGAATTTCCATGTAATTTCGGATATTTGAAATTCCAAATATTCATTTATGTATTTCAATTATGTATATAGAAATGTTTTGTGTGTTGTTTTGTTGACAGAATACAGTCAAGCAAAAGGCCCTTAGAGTGTTGAAGCAGAGAAAAATGTAAGTATACAGTATACGAGTACACATGGTCCATTAGCATTATTTAGGATTTATATGTCGTTCAAGTTTTTGGAATAATGTTGTAATTGAGAAAAATGAACTCTTCTCTCAATGCAGAAATGTAAGTAGTTAGGTGTTTTATGCTTCTCCATATCAGCACATTCAACAAATCTCTGTGAGAACTTATGGCAGAGTTCAGAGCAAGCAAATGTTTTGGAAGAAGTGAATTAAAGCCAACGTGATCCCAGAAATGATTTTGCCACCTTTAATACACTTTGAATTGATATTCTCTCTATGTCAGAGGATCAGAAAGTGATTATTCCACGATTGTTTGTTTTTTCCTAACCCTAGGTATGAATCTCAATTGGACAACATGAGGCAACAGTCTTTCAACATGGAACAAGCAAATTACGCAACTCAGACCCTGAAGGATACTAAAGCCACAGTTGATGCCATGAAGACAGGAGTGAAATCAATGAAGAAGGAATTCAAGAAGGTCGACCTGGATGAAATTGAGGTGAGATCCATCATCTGTAGCACGCAAATTGTGTAAAAATGATATTCTAGTTTGTTCTTACAAAGTAGGATCTCTATTGCGTTTTATTTGATGCTCGACTCTCATTTGCTGGTGACTCATTGAGGAATCTTCTTATCTCTCAGGGACCATTTTAAAATAACAATGTTTGTAGAGTCTTTATCAATAATTGCTTGGCATTCTTTTGGTAGCGAATTTGTGCACCTAAAATAATTTCATTTGTTCTTGATCTACCGGTACATACAAATTTGTCACCATTTACATATTGCATAATTTTTAAATGAAAATATTCTTAGGTTAGGACAATTCCTATCTTCTGTATTATTTAGACTTTAAATATGTTTAGTACATCTTTATGTGTATTCCCCATAGCTTCATCAAATAGATCTTTTAGTGATGTACCTGGACTAACTTATAATCCATATATGGTATTACATCACAGATGTGAAAAGTATATTTTCAAGTTCACGACCAGTACTAAATCTGCTTTATATTTATTTATTCATAGCAAGGAGAGAACATATTTTAGGCATCTATGTTTCTTGCTTTTTTCAGGCACTAGTGATCAACAAAAACTATAATACTATGTTGGGCCCTCCCCCCCCCCCCCCCCCCCACCTGGCCCCTTCAAATGAACGAAATGAAGATAAAAAACAAAAACAAAGCCAAACCAAATCAAACCAACTACATTTTTGCTTTTTAATAGATAAGTGATACATAACATCATCTAAGCAGCATTAATTCCAGCAAACCAATTTGATTGGCCTATTTGGGCCTCTCCTTACAGGGACTGCTG
This sequence comes from Strongylocentrotus droebachiensis, assembly GCA_035222895.1. Lineage (NCBI taxonomy): Eukaryota > Metazoa > Echinodermata > Echinoidea > Camarodonta > Strongylocentrotidae > Strongylocentrotus > Strongylocentrotus droebachiensis. The sequence continues at coordinate 37,140 of JAVYIG010005040.1, forward strand.
GTGTGGCCAGCAGTCATCAGCAAGTATCTGTTTATACCTGAACTGGTTAGTGTTCGCAATTGCACAATATATAGGGGTAAAAATCAACAACAAATAGATTCATCATCATGCTCCACTAAACTTTTTTGATTTGTTTGTGTTTCTGAAGGATCTTCAAGATGAGATGGAGGATATGTTAGAACAGGCCAATGAGGTTCAAGAATCACTCTCTAGGAGCTATGCCACACCAGATGTAGATGAAGATGATTTAGAAGCTGGTAAGCTATTATTTTCTTCTTTTTCTTTGTGAGATTTTAGCTCAAAGCTTTGTGTAAATGTATAATAATGACAGACATGTGGGTGAAATTATGTGTTGTCTTGTGTAGTAGACCAATTCTCTCCAAAAGAAGATGTTTTACCATGTTTACTCTGTTACAGATTGTCAAAACATATGTACATGTACGTGTGAAGAGTGTTTTGCTTTTTAGTCTAGATGTCAATGCTTCTTGAGCTACTTGGAGAAAATTATGTTTGTATAGATTTTGTTTACAGTAGTATTGATTACTATACTTTGTATTATACTTTCTCATTGAATTAGCTACTTATTGCCAAATTTCATTTAAATCAATTCAATCGCTTATGATATTTTTGATGTGTCTTTAATATGCATGATATACCTGTTAATGATTGTTACCATAATGATGTGTGTTAGGACTCTTAGGAGTCTTTGAATGATTAGAGGTCCAATTCAAACTAGGCATGAACATGCTAGAGATTAAGTTTGGCTGTGATAACTGACAAGTGATGAACAGACATGAAAGTATTGCTTTGTCTTTCACAAGATCCTAATTAGCATGGGTTGAAAAATGTTTCAATTCAATTATACAACACTGACCCACTGAAATCAAATTATTTTTAATTGTTGTAGAATTGGAAGCCCTTGGTAATGATATGTTGATGGATTAGAGGTCCTTTTCAAATGAGACGTAAACATGCTTGTGATGAAGTTTGGTTGTGATAACTGACAAGTGATTAAACTGAGAAAACTGTTTCAATTCAAAATAGGACTCTGACCCACTGAAATCAAATTATTTCTAATTGTTGTAGAACTGGAAGCCCTTGGTGATGATATGTTGATGGATGATGATACATCTTACCTGGATGAAGCCGTTAATGCACCTGCAGCACCGGATGCATTGCCTGGTGCTGAATCAACACAGGTAAGAATGACATGTGTCGGGAAAAACCCAACACTCGAATCACGGTGACATCACCATGTAGCAATTAGGTTCAAGAGAAAAAGTGCTGGATCAACACTAGACCTCTAAATAGCCCTAAAATTCATGTTTTTTTATAGAAGATTACGTCCTTTAGAAAAAAAATGAAATAACTGAACATGAAATAGGTTCAATTTGTGACAGTGAAGTATGTTAATATGGGGTAACTGAGTAGCCCTTGCAGGTCAGTGACCTTCAACAAATCAATACTAAATAATATAGATGATACAAAGAAGGTGAGTAGGCCTACACTGTGTTGAAGTGGATGTCAGAGAGTACCAAAGGTCACTGACCTGCCAAGGCTACTCCCTTTATTAACGTTTGTCACTGTCACAAATTTCATTTTCAATTTTCATTTATTCATTAATAATAATGAGATACAATATGAGAAATTTCACATTCCTACAAAGAAATGTTGATAATGGGTGTTTACAAACATATAGTTAATACAGGATTTTTACAAATATTTCTATCAATATGAAATCCTTGGCTGACTTGGCATTACTTTTTTGGGTGGTGCCGAGCTAGCCGAATGGCTGGGGATGGTGGCATCTCAGTGATTTCATTGACCCTCATGTATCAGTTAATTAGCAAGAAAAGCATGGCGTTTGTGTAGGCTTTGTAACTATGTTCTTCTTCTGCCTCACATCTGAAGAGTGCAAAATAATGGGGTTGATCTTTATCACTTCCCTCATGAAAAAAAATATGTACACATAAGCTGAGAGACCTGTGTTGCACTTGAAGTGACACTGGTTTTAAACTCAGTTTTGTACAGTTTTGCAGAGTGATCGTGGACAATGGTCTGTATTCCTTGTCATCTTTAATTTGAACAAGTTAATCAGAACTAAGGCCTAATCTGAAAATCCCCTTAAAGCAGTTACTAAAGACAGGCAAATCTCTTGGTTTTCAGTGGCTGCAACAAAGAGAGATAAGCCAACACAGTAACACACTCTGTTGTTCAAAACTTGTTAGTGTCTTTTCTGTATAGACAACAGTGACTAAGTGGTAATTCTTTCTTTAGTAGTGTAAGACTACTAGACTAGAAGATTACTGGTACTATGACACTGGGAAGTGACAAATCTGGAGTTTTAAGAATATTACAACTTGACTGTAATGTGTTTGCATATGCTTACAATCGGGGGCAGTTGCTGTTTAGATCTTCTCATGCTTTTCTTAATATACCTGTGTAATCTATCTTTTTCTTTATTTACAAGGAATTAATGTATTTTTTTTCTCCTTTTTCTTTCAGGATGGGGTTCTGGTGGATGAATTTGGATTACCACAAATTGCTGCCACATGAGAACATGCAGCTACTCTTCATTAAATTCCTATTTTCTTATATCTCACTTTATAATTATAAATAAATAGTTGTGTTTTTTTTGCTATATATGGTTGTAAAATAGTGTCTATCTTGCTTAGTAATATATGTTCTTGCTTTCTGAGGTTGTAGTTAAAAATTGAAACCAAGTTGAGGTACATGTACTATCAATTCTCACTACCGCAACTACAGCATTTGGCCATAGAGGGCAGCACCAGCCATGCGTATATTTTTCAAAGGCACTTCCGGTTCCTATACAAATACTATGGGTCAAGAACTGGAAAGTCTAATGGAAATCATAGTTTCGGTACCAATAAACTATAAGTTACAGATTATGATGGTGCCTACATCTAGATCTCATCAAACCATCATGAAACCTGCACAGTAGTTTAGTAACATAAGGAATTAGTTGACACTGCTGTACATTTAAATGGAAGCCAAGAGAAACCTTGACTATAGTCTTCCCCAGTATTGTATCTGCACATGTGCTGATCTGTACAGTGTAGGAGGAAGGCTGCCATCTACTGTCAAACTTTTTTGTTTGCAGTAGAGTCAATTGTAACCCATCTCTTTGCCCGGTTAAGACATGTTTCCATAATTCTTTATTGAGTATGATATATAATGTACCTTATTCAGGAGATTGACAGTGGACATATCTTCTGTTTGGAGCCAGAAGGGCATTAAACTCTCTGTGTAATAAATATGAGTAAGCTCCTTCTAGCTCTACAGTTCTCTGCAGCAAGTGAAAAGGGCAGCAAAGCAACTATTTAGAATACTGAAAAGCCTGTTATATTGTTTGCGCAGTCGTAGACGTTAGATGAGATGTAACCTTGTACATAGGAAAGTGATGTAGTGACCCTTCGCTTTTTAATAGAGTTTGAATGAATGGTATGCACTGTTCCACGACATATGGTACTGAAAGAAAAATGTGAACTGAAATGTGTTTTTTGTGTAATGACAAAAATAAGATTTTATCACGCACTCATAAGTCATACATGTACATTAAATCATTCAAGCTATTGCAAATTAATTAATAAGCAGTTGCGTTAAAGAAAGTTGCCTATAGGTTCATTGATGAAAAGTTTCTAACTCCAATCATGTATTATGTAGTATATGAGTTTGAGTTTTAAGAAATAGTTTCGAACTGGCTAGAATGTATAAAATCAACCTCAAAAATCATTACACAGCATTGCATGGGCCAACAGAGTTAATTGAATATGAAGGACATAAAGAATAACCTAAACCCCTCGTGCACAGAACCCAAGTCAGTCTTGGCTTCCCTGTGGGCCATATTATATGAGGACATGTACAGGTGCCTCACTAGTTCAAGTAAATAGATAGTGTATTAAACTTGCAATATACTTTTATAGAAGTGATATATAAAGCTCATAAATTGAATATGCTGTAGTATAGCTACATGGAATCCCTAGCATATAGAGGAAAATATGTTTTGTTGATTGGAACATGATGTGCATGATCAACTAAGCCTTTTTTGTTATCAGTATGTTTCAAAGTAACCAATGATGCAGGAATTACAAGATAACATTATTCTTGATTGCTCTGTGACGTGGCATTAATAAAATTGAGAAAAAAAAAATAATTTAGATATAATTACCAATATTTAGAATTTAGAATCTCAGTGTAATTACCGGTATGTTATTTTTGCGTGTTTAATAATTTTGTACCTAATTCAGTTACATGTACTTGCAACATGCCCTTAAATAGACAGTACCATAAATGTTTGCAATATACAAAAAAAATATTAGCAAAAGAAAAAAATACTCTGTTTAAAGTCACCTGCTGTATAAGTTTCCATTTATTATTTATTAAAGTAATTTACACTTGTTGTTTTTGCCAGTCATTTTGTTAAACAATCCATAGCTTTGAAAATAACATTTTCGTTGATGGATAGTAATTGAAATTGTGTACATGATATCTGTTTTTATTGAATGAGGTTGTGATTTTCCCTAAGAATTATATTTTCTGTAAAGCTTGTCAATATGAATGTAGTACGACATCATGCATGCATGTTATGTCTGTAATATTCTGTATCCTAGTAAAGTAGTACTGCATATATCATCCTTTTATTAACTCTTTACTTGCCATGGTTCAAATTCATGGACTGTCACTGTTTGGAGTGCATTACCGGTATACAATTGTACATGGACTTGGGATAAAACTCATCTGTGTCAGTCACCTGTTCGTCCCACCGGTCAGTAGAGGCCAAGAAAGAGTTAAGGGACTGTTTTTTTGTTGTTGCTCATCCTTTAAAATTGTTTCCCATAGATGCCCTTTTTCTATAGAAGGGGTCCCTTGCCCCCAACCCTCCTTCTAATCCAACACTGTTTGCTGACTAGTTTGTTGACTAGTAAGATAAACATGAACTTTGAGTCAGATACTCATACCCCACGCCCTAGATATGTAACATTGATTTGTACTATTTGAGTTTGTTTATTTATAGCTTGTATATGAGCTCATATTTTGTGAATTATTACTCATGCAATGTACATGAAACAGACTTAAGTATAATAAAATAAAATTGTAAGATTTAACAAACAAGATTGAATTTCTGTTTTCTCATGTAGGTGTATCTACAAAAAGTATATATTGGAAAACTTAATTAGCAATTGTGTTTAATTAATCTAGATGCTTGTAATATGATACATAGAGTAGTACTACCAATACCAATGGACTTTACATAATAGAACTGGGTGAACTCAGCATTCAGGAGCTAGAGTGCCATCTAGAGCTAAGGAATCGTCATGGTATGAATTAGATAACTTTAGATAACTGGCCCCATTCATCTCTGATAATTGCCCTTTTCAAATCTAAGAGGTGCCCCTTTTAAACTTCAAAGCGCCCATTTTCCTTTGTAATAAGTGCCCCTTCCCCTTTTAATAAGTACCCCTTTTTAAAATTGGATAAGCGCACCTTTTATTTTCAAATGTGTTCCTTTTCCTTTCTAATAAGCGCCCCATTTCCTTATGATAAGTGCCCCAATTTAAAAAAGAGCCCTTTTCGCTTTCTCATAAATGCCCCTTTTCACCTATGAAAAGTGTTCCTTTTCATTCTCATTAGTGCCCCATTTCATCTCTGGCTAAATGACCCTTTTCAGGTACCAGAAGTTACTCCCTTTTACTTCAGATAAGTTCCCCTTTCACCTCCGATAATTACCCCTATTCATATCTGAGAGATGCTCGATTTACTTTGACAAGTACCCCTTCCCCTCCTGATAAGTGCTCTTTTCATCTCTGATGAGTGCCCCTTTTCAGCACTAATTACTGCCCCTTTTAGTTTAAAAAGTGATCCTTTTCCTTTCTAATAAATGCCCTTCTTATAAGTGCTCCTTCCCCTTTCTACAATTAACCCTTTTCATCCCTGATAAGTGCCCCGTTTTTTTTTAACATGTGCCTCTTTTTCTTTTTTAATAAGAGCCACTTCCACACCTTCTCATAAAAGCCCCCTTTCTCATTATCATAAGTGCTCCTTTTCATATCTGATCACTGGTCAGTGCCCATTTTCAGGTGCGATCAGTGCCACTTTTCACCTCTGATAATTTCCATTTTAACAATTAATGATACGTGCCCTTTTTCCTTTCTAATATAAGGGACCTATCCCCTTTTCATAATTGCCCTTTTTAGATTTCCCTTTGTAGGTGCCATTTTTCAGAAAGTGCTCTTTTTGTTGGTGCCCGGCCTCACTTTGGAAGCCGCTCCGCCGCCCATGCTTCTTATCCACAACTGAAATCAAATTGCCGCGTAGTGTATGCTTTGAAAACCTTCTATTGAAATATTATTATTTGTAAAAAGGTGAATTAAATAGTTTGTAACGGGCACTTAACAAGGATGTGTGGATTAAATATGATTACACTACGAACATGGCCTATTGGTGTTCAAACGCATGTGATCTGGTAGTTTTCCTGAAGCTTGCCTGATACGTGTCCGACATAATTTCAGCAATCATGTGGGCTTATTATATATGATATTCCACTTATATTGAAATACAGACTATACAGTACATTTGCTTGCACCAGTTCATTACAATAGACCAACTCCACAAATCAAATGTTATGATTACCTCTATATACAACAATATGCCATTTTCGTAATGTAACCAAATTTATGCATATGTCTTTGTGAAGCGCCTTAGCTACTAATAATTTTTTCATTACGAATAAATGTATATCAATAGTCAAAATTCAAATTGTATACATTAGTTGTTGCTAGGTAGGACAAACAGTATGGTTTGCTCTGCCTGAAAACATTTAATATATGCAATTTGCATTTCTGACTATAGAAATACAATTATTCGTCACAGGTGAATGAAATAATTCGTATCCAGGCACTTGAGTATACGTTTTGTTACATTACGAAAATGGCCTATTGTTACGAGTGATGCTCGAAAGGAATGCTTGTCAGTGGCCTGGTCAATAAAGCAATAACTAATTAATGCAAATTGCATTTTCCTTACTGAAACTGAAATACATTCACTCGTAACAGATGATAGCAATAGTTCGTCACGAGATACTTTGGGAAGATGCATCCATAAGCAATGGGAGATTCATTTGGGAACTGGTCTGGTAGACTCAAGAAGTTGCCACAGTTTTGCATGACCCGAATCAAAGTAAGTATAGGCCTACTATAAACTGGATCTATAAAAATTCATATAACTATTTATCCTTCTTTCAAGTCCAAGAAGCGAATCGGTTTGGAGCTAGAAGGGTAGGGGGTGTCATGCGCCTGCATGATCTATATAGTGCACTTAACCTGACCAGGCTTAACGGCGCAAGGACAAGCGCGAACATCTTCCATGCACATGTTGCTATGTCGGGGAAGTAAACTTTGAATCATACATCTGAAACAACTATCCTGAATGAAGCTCTACATATCTGAAATATCCTCCTACGCTGTCGGGAATTAGGAGTGTCAAACAGGAGCGTCAATCAGGCCATCGGTTGATATTATTTGTTTAGATTGTGTGTGTGTGTTTTTAAAAATTAGCATTCAATATGAAAGCAGTCAAAATGTGAATAAGGAAGTTTTACTAATTTTGCTTTATTAAGAAACAATTAATGCCATTATAATTTCTCAATTTATATCGAAATATATGTACGTCAGGGGGACGTCTGTATTTGAATGTTTATTTCGACCTCGCCTCAAAGGCTATAGGTGATAATTAAGAAATATGAAATTGATATCACCTATAGCCTTAATAATGCACCAATACCCTTGCGTGAAGAGGGGTCTATAAACAAAACCTAAACTGCTTTCGTAATCTTTGCACACCTTGCACACTGGCATCGGAGTTTACTATAGTGGATTCTTCTTTCTTTTCATACAAAGCACTTTGAAATCGGTCAAGAATTCGGTTAACTAAAAATGTGAAAATTTGGGTGATAAAATCTAGGGCAAAACGCATTTTTGCCCCCCCCCCCAAAAAAAAAACTCCCCCCCCCCTCCCTCAAAAAAAAAAAACAGTTAAGGAGTAAAGATGGTTTGTATTTTAAACCCAAAAGAACATAACAATAATAAAAACCTGAATTAAATCACAAATAAAATTCCATTTAAAGAAAAGTTCAGGAAAAACATTGCGCATGCCACCTATATTTATCAATGGAGGTTTTTATAATTAATAGCGATACGCGCATATCGTGAACATCATTGTGAGAGAATGGACAAGCGTGTCTGTTTGATTTTTTAAATTTTTTTAAATTAAATTTTTGTATTTATATGTTTTATTGATCATTCATAATCACATTTTTACAAACAATCATAGGAGAAATTACAGTTAAAACAAAAAGAAAAAACTAAAAACCCAAACAAACAAATAAAACACAGCAGCAATAATTTATACGATAGTATAAAACAATGTAAAGCTAAAGTCCTAACTCAGCCGCGGGGGGCTCGGGGAAACGGGCTCCTGCAATTCCAGCATGAACAACCTGATAACACACATTTAAAAAAACCCGACCAGGTGACCACGAGCAGACTTCCGTGTCTGTTTTTTTGTTAAAGGGGTGAGAAGACATGAGCCCCTGAACGCTAGCGTACTGATGGGGGGGGGGGGTATTTCTTAGTCGATACCATTGATTTACAACTGTTGCTGAAATGACATGACTTTCCGGTATTTTTTCTCAATTCTTTTGTAAATCATAGCTTTTTATGCGTTTGTTGAAAAAATAGAAATCCCCAAATTTAAAGTCGGGCGAAAAATATGCTTATTTAGAAGCCTTTATGTCAGGGTCTGCAGAACGGCCGGGCTCGGGGGCTCGAGCCCCCCTCACTTTATAAAAAAGTATTTTACAGAGAAAAAGAAAGAAAGAGAGAGAAAAAAAAATGAGTGACCTGCGAATGTCACAAATGAAGTATCAAAATATGCTCATCTGACCGTAATTAAATGCCTAAAACCCCAGAGCTCCCGGGGGCTCTGCCCCCTGGACCCCCGCAAATTAGTGACCTGCCAGTGTCACAAATAAGGTATCTACTAAATAAGGCTGACCGTAATTTACTGCCTAAAAAACAGAGTTTCCGGGGGATACGCCCCCTGGACCCCTCCAGGGGCCCTTAACGGCCCCTGAATGCTCATCTGACCATAATTAAATGCATAAAACCCCTGAGCTTCGTGGGGCTCAGCCCCCTGGACCCCAGGCGAATTAGTGACCTGCCAGTGTCACAAATAAGGTATCTAAATATGCTTATCTGACCGTAATTTACTGCCTAAAACCCCAGAGTTTCCGGGGGATCCGCCCCTTGACCTTTTTGCTCATTACGCCACTGCCCCTGAAAGGTGAGCCCCCTGGAATGTTTGCCCCCCCCCCCCCACAATCCCAAACTGCTTCCGGCGCGCCTGATAACAGTTACATAATCAACTACAAGTTAGAGAGCGTATATAGCGAGCGAGCTTGAGGGGGAGGGGGAGGGGGGATTAACTGGAGAGAAATCTGCTCATAGTCGCTTTAAATTAGGAGCACATGTGACGGAGAAAGGGTTAGGGGGCACTTATCAGAAGGGAAAAGAACATTAACTTTAGACCAGAAAAGAAGCACGTGTTAATTAAGTAGAAAGGTGCACACACCAGAGATGAAAGAAGGCACTTAAGAGAATGGAAAAGGGGCACTATCAGATTTAGGAGCATTAGATAAAAAGGGACATACTTATGTGAGGAAGGTACTCTTATAAAAAGTGAACATGAGCACTCATTAGAAGGAAAAATGATATTTATTGGACGGGAAAAGGGGGCACGTGTCATAAATAAAAAGTTGCACTTATAACAAAGAAAAGGGGCACCTATTATGTTTTAATAGGGCCACATATATCTAATTAGGGCCATGTACATGTATAAGAGGTAAATAAAGGTATTCGTGAGAAGAGAAAGGGGCTCTTAATAAAAAATGAAAAGGGCACTTATCAAACTAGATGAAGGGGTACTTATCAGAGGTGGAATTTAAGGAACACTTTCCCATAAGAATGGATCGGGCACCTATTAGGAAAAAGTGCACTTATCTGAAATAAAATGCGGGTGCTTTTGGAGTACAAGAAAAAGTGTGGAGGCACTGTGCCCCTGCCCCTACCCAAGTTATTTTGGAATAACGTTGATTTGGTAGTATAAAACCGAATATGTAATTTCATGAGGTAACAGCATTTTAATGATAATAAGTGTACTATTTCTTCCTCGCTCACCTACGTTATTTAATGGTGGTTTCCTGAATACCTCCATATTTTGGCAACGAGGTGCCTGTATATTATTCTTTTTGACAGCGAGGTCCCCGAATATAGTTAAATCTTATATTTCGTAACTACATGTTTATACCGCGCTCGTTCGGGTCATTTGCTCGCAACATTATAGAAACGGGATTATTCCGGGAAACGAGATGTCTGTATACATCCTCATGTTCATGAATATCTGGCGGCGGGATGCCCGGATGCATTATTTTATATTTTATTATACTATGTTGATTACAATTATTTTTACATAGGGCCTATTAGAAACAAACATGCTCGTTTAGGCCTAAGTGTCTTCATGGCACTTAAACGAGTTTCATAGTGATGCACACTTAATATTCTGTAAAGAATTTGGTATTTGGGTGGAAAAGCGCTTATTTAACTTTGTATCAGGACAATTACCCCCCGGAAAATAACCCCCGGAGAATTACCCCCCCCCCCCCGAGGAAAATTACCCAAGAACAGTTGCCCCTCCCGAAAAAACCTCCAGGACAACTACCCCCCCCCCTCCCCCCCCCCCTCCCCGAGGAGGTCACTACAGTCTATCGGGGTACATGAGTTTGATATTATTATTCAATATTACACCATTTCACATGCACACACCGATAACATGTGGGACATGAATATCCAAATTTAACATTGTCAAATGACGTCTTTTTCACAATCTAATGAATAAAGACTGAAAAGTTCTGTATGACTACATTTAAAGATGCGAGCGAGCTCTAGCAAAAATTAAAGAAAAAGGGGCTCTAATTCGCCTTGAATTTGGGGTGCATATTATGAAAAGGAAAAGTAGGCACTTATCAGAAGAGAAAAGGACAGTTATTAGAAAAGAAAAGGTGCTCATGTCAAAGTAAAAAGGGCAATTATTAGAGGTAAAAATTGCCACTTCTTGCACCTCAAAGAAACTCTACAGATGAACTTAGGCACTTGTGAGAATGGAAATTGGGAATCGGAAGAGGGAAAAGGGCATCTATCAGATGTTAAAAGAGGCATTTTGAAAAGGGTGAGGAGATCATATTTAAAAAAAAGGAAAATGGGCACTTATCCGAAGGAAAAATGGTACTTATTAGAAAGGAAAAGGGGCACGTGTCAAAATAAAATGGGCACATATCGGCGGTGAAAAGTGAAATTTCATGCAGCTGAAAAGAGGTACTCACCATGCAGAGATGAAAAGGGGGAAAAGGACAGCTATTACAAAAGAAAAGGGGCATTTGTACTATGTAAAAGGGGCACTAGTGCCCCTAGCTCCCCCCCCCCCCCCCCCACCCTGAGACTCAGCCTAGGCAAATGGGCACAAGTGAGGAAAAAAACCCGGTAAATCATGTAATTTCAGCAACATTTGTAAATCATTGGTATCGAATTAGAAATAAACCACGTTTGAATTTTATTGGGGGGGGGGGGGGGTCAGCTGACCCCCCCCCCCCCCCCCCCCCCCCGATTAGCTTAGCAGTACGCCCAAACTCCAAAGTAAAGTGGCAATTATTTTTGAGAGAACAAAGCTAAGCTAGGCTGAATATAACATCCGGGTAATGTGTACTTCTCTGACGTATAATCACGTGATTTAAAAGTAGCGCTTATCGTCAACATGGCGTCTTACGATGATAATTTTGTTCGAAGGAAAATCGCAGATTTGCGAGTTGTAGATTTGCGACTCGAGCTTGAAAAGAGAGGTTTAGACAAGAATGGAGTTAAGGCTGTACTTGTCGAGAGATTGCAAAAGGTAACATTTTAAATATGTGTCTTAATGTGAAAAAACATGCTGAGACTGAGTGAGAGTGAGTGAACTTTACCGGGGAATTTTACATTGCACAATGCATGTTACATGCTGCACAGCTCGTCCGTATTGGCAGTGCGTGGATAGTGACTCACATGGAGCTGGAGTGAATGGGTTGGTTGGTTCGGCCTTCGAATTCGGCCGGACTCGACCGGGATGAATGAGATGTTACGAGTTTTGTACACTTTTTAAGACTATACGACCAAATTTAAATGAAATGAATTTTTTCATTCGAGAAACACTTCTCATCATCAATAGGGGCACTGGTGCGAGAATAAGGATCGTCCGCAAAAACAAGGAGAAGGACAAATGAATAAGGATTTTTGAAGACATTTTTTGTTTTCTTTGGAGTTTGGCTAGACCGAATTTTCCGTCTCTTTCGTTCGTTAGCCTCTTATTGGGGTAGGGTCGGCCGGCTCTCTCTTTAGAGACGGAAACCGTCTATACACATTCCCATGATAACGCTACGACCTGAAATGGCCGTGGCGTTATCATGGGAATGTGTATAGAACTAGACGGTTTCCGTCTCTAAAGAGAGAGAGCCGGCCGACCCTACCCCAATGAGAGGCTAACGAACGAAAGAGACGGAAAATTCGGTCTAGAGTTTGGCGCCCTGCGGGTGTCCTGTGTAGGGTTACCAATCTGCCCCTTGGCAATGCGAAAAACAGATTCCTCGTCGTAAAATACCCTCAGTTCACTGTCTACTTTTATGAGTTGTCCGTCGTTCCGAGGATTTATCGTTCATAATTAAGCCTGAGCTGAGTCAATATGGTTTTTGTGCTTAACGTTTAGACTAACCGGGCGGTTTCGTTTAACCGTTATGAAAATACACATATTTTTACATGTGTGTAAGTTCTCAAGTATTCAGTCATTTCGATGAAGACATAATGTTTTCTGATCTGTGTCGGCAATGAAGTCCCGCCAATAATTATTGTTTTTCGATCTTCGTACGGGCAACGAAATCTTGCCAATAATTATGGTTTTCAGATGTTTGTATCGCCAATGAAGTCTTGTCAATAATTATTAATTTAGGAGTTCCGTATCGACAATGAAGTCTCAAAAACAAAAACAATACACATGTAACAAACTGCACAAAAAATAATGGTTACCGGTAAACGGAGCGAGAAATGCTAAACGTTTTTTACTAATGAGGTGGTTAACGTTTTGACTTGGCCTTTTTCATAATGTGAAAGTCTCTGCGCTGCATAAGTAAAATTAGGGTGTCTGAAGGATTTTTCAATATTCCTTTAAGATCGTTTTTCACCATTATGGTTGGATAATTGAAAAAAACATTTAAATCAGCAGAATTTTTTTTTTTTTTTTTTAAATGCCCAAAATGTTCAAGTTTTAGGCTATCAAATGTTAAAAAAACATGCATAGCTGGGATTATTTTGTCATTTAGAGTCGTAGACCATGTTTGTTGATATTAAGTGCCTTTTCATGACTTTCAATTTTCAAATTGATAATTTGTTATTTTTATGATGTAATCGCAGACACATGTACAGCCCAATTGAGGTAACTTTCTCTTTATAAGTGAACATGCTTTCCTATACTTAATTCTCTCATTTTTTCCTTCTCTCTCTTCCATTTAATATTTTTTTCCTTCTCTCTCTTCCATTTAATATTTTTTTCTTTCCTATCAACGTCCTGTTATATAAAATGTAATTTTCATAATAATATCTATAATGTTCTCTCGGTAACTGTAAATTTATTATGGGCGTTCCCAACTCAAGCTATGCTTTCCGGGTTTTTGCCTCCTTCCATATCTTAATTTTTTACTGTATACTCTATGTTGAAATAATTGTTACATATCATGTTATACATTGTGTTTCATATTGTAAAACATGTGAGCCACCATCTTGGATTATAATGACAATGGACAAATAGGTAGTGATGTACACGTCCAGGCATACGGTTGGATACACGTGTGACATGTACACTGCTGCCATGTTTTGTTTTTTTTTCCCTCAAAACACTGACCATCGCCCAAAACACTCAAAACCAGGAACGTTCCTGGTTTCAAGATTTTGGGGCAGTGGTCAGTGTTTTGAGGGGGAAAAATAATAAAAAAAGGTGGCTGTAGAGTACACGTCACATGCTGGTTTCCAGCTGGTGCAGTGCATGGTACATGTATATAAAAATATACGAGGCCGGGGTCTATTTGTTTATGCTAGCAGGATTTTTAAACTAGGGCAGAAGTGAGAATTGGGAATTTTCTGTCGCAAAGGGCAATATAACATCTTTTTTTTAACACCTTATTACTTACTTATGTTTACTTATGTTACAGTTATTTAGGAGATGAAAAAAGTATTGTCTAGCAATATGCAGGTGTTGGGATTCCCTGCTTGTAGGCCTCGGAATCTGTTAGGCCGAGTCATCACAGGTTTTGCCGAACCCGGGTTCGACTTGAAAATTTCGGGCGGGGACCGGGTACCCGAAATTTTCACCACTGACACTAATAGTCGTGTGCATGCAGCGGCGGGAGTTAAGATTAAGTTGCTGTTCTAATAGTACGACGGAAAAGACAGTTAATGCTTTCAAAACAATAAAATAATCAATTGAATTCAATTTAGATGCTTTAAAAAATAAATGGATATCGTTTCAGTTGACAGTAGGTGTTTTTATCGCTCTAAAAATGAGGCTGCAATAAAGGAATAACGCTTTGTGGTACCGAGTGCGTTCGATCAGAAACGGATGTGGAAATATGACCCACTGAAGACTGAGCAAGTTAAGAAAGTCCCACACACAAGACTAAAATGTTGATCAGACTATTACAATTAAAACGTAATACTAATAGGCATTAATTTAATTGTCAAAATCAGGGCGCGACAAACCCGCTTGCCCGACGTCCCGGGGCAACCAAATTGAGCCGTCGGGCAAGTAAATCAAATTATTACTTGCTTGATTCGGGCAAGTGATACTTTTACAGTAATTTCCTAGTGTCCAAGAACTCTACCATTCACCCGTCAACTTCTTACCCGTCGTCAAAATCCAGAAGCAAAAAAGCGATCGTTCCGATTTCGAAAAAACTTCACAGACAGCTAGCCAGCTCAGCTAGCTCAGCGCGCATGCAACAGTGACACTTCAAGCCATGAATGCCGCTCCGCCTCCACGCACGGCCGGCCGTGAGCTAGCTAGAGACAGCTAGCGCGATCGTACCAGCTGCGAGCTTATTCGCGCTCTCTCTCTCTAGCTCTGCAGGCCGCACCGACAGGCCTTTGCTATTCTCTGATTGCCGATTGGTTGAATCACGCCAAATATGACGTCATTATTCTAGGGAAATGAACACGTGCGAATCGGAATGGAATAAACAACAGGGATTTTCTAGTAAGTACAAAAAGTCAAATGTTTGATATTTATTCATAAAAAATAAAATGCGTTTTTTAAACCTTCAACCATCCTTTGTTGACCATTTTCTTTGACATATTAGGTTATTATTCAGTACAGTTACACTGTACATGTATGTGCATTAATTTGCTATCTAAAACACTAACTTATCATTACGAGATAATAAATGCTTTAACCTCGAGTCCTTTTTCGCTTTAAAGTTTTGGGCAAGTGGAAATATTGTTTGGGCAAGTAAATTGAAAACCCACTTGCCCGACAGGGCAAGTGGTGAAAAAAATTCTTGTAGCACCCTGCAAAATATATCCACAACACAATGGTTTACCCTTGATATTTTGATGAAGGTAAATAATTTAAAGCTCTTGAAATAACATCGAAGTGCCTTTCGCTCGTTCTAAAGATGCGTGTATAATGGCAAGCTGAAGTTACGAGTCAAGCTGGATATGCGTGTTTACATCCATACACCGTCATCCGAGCTGATCGGAACAATGAGCATTAAACCAATTAAAAAAAATCATGTAAGACTTTAAGGGACTCCAATTCAACAAAATTACCGTAAATTAAAAATTTACTTTGACAAATAATACTAAAGCTACCGTATTTGCCGGCGTAAAGGCCGCAGTATTTTTGGAAGAGAAAATATCAAAAAGTCGGGGTGCGGCCTTTACGGCGAAACAGAAAGAAAAAAGAAAAAAAAGTCAAAACCAACACAAATTTGTACATATGGGACTAGATCTACGAACGGTACAATAACTGTATATTTGCACACATCTTACCGACAATTTTATCTTGCATTGTTGACATGAAGACGAAAATAAACTTCCAAAAACAACATTAACGGGAGCTGCCGCGAAGCATCAAGCACGCAAAGTCGCCACTTTCAATCCATTTCAATGACTACATCACAGAAAACTACATAGTATGGTATCAGTGCGTGATGGCCGAGAGGTTTAAGGCGGTGATTTTAGTCACATCAACATTTGTACGCAAGAGAACGAATCCCGACTTTGACAAAAGTTTTTTTTTTTTTTTAAATGTCAAAATCGGGGGTGCGGCCTATACGGCGCTGCGGCATTATCGCCGGCAAATACGGTATTCATAATATCTTACAGAAATAATGATATTTCATGAGCTACGTACTCGATATCGAGTTCAGCTAGCCATCATTTTGAAACGAGACGTATAGTTGTCATGCAGCGCAGTAGACCGTAGGTGGCAGTATGCAGAGAGGGGAAAATTTGCGGGCCTTAGATCACATGATACCGGGCGGCGAACCGTTTTGACTCGGGCCTAGAATCTGTATTGTAAATCATTTTTATTCTTCCAACTCGTTCTAAATAATTATACTTATATTTTGCAGGCCTTGATTGGAGAAGGTGCAGATCCAAACACAGTCATCATTGATGGATCAGGTGCCAAAGGCACATCTAGAAAGGCCACACCAAGTAAGCACTTCAAAGATTTTCTTCCCCTAGTAACCCTTCCTTGTTTTCTTTGCACTTTTATTTTTTGTTATCAATGCTGAATGGTGACATGTAGGGCTGCGACGTGTAGTCGAATGCTCGAGTACCCGCACGGTTGACCACTACTCGGGTACGATTTCTCGTACCCGAATATTCGACAAAAAAAAAAATCTGTCCAGGCCGACGTTTACCCGTGCCTGGGTAAGCGGCGGCCGCTGGCATGGTGCCGTCGGTAAAAATGTTTCCCAAATCAAGCACTGTCAAACTCACCACTCAGAAACTGGGACCCAATGTCTGAATTTCTGTTTGGACTTGGAGGAAAATGGATTATTCTGCCATCTTTGGTTTTTAAAACAGCATTGTTTACTGTTATTATTATTATTAAATCGGCGCCTTCAACTGCAACTCGAAGTAAAATTGCATGCGTTTTCGGTGACAGAACTGGGATACTGTTGTTGTTCGTTTGGTATTATAATGGCTATTAGTCACTGCTCCAGGTATGGTGGTGGCAAAAAAAAAAAAAAATTATAAAAAAACATGGCGTCCGAATATTCGAGTATTCGCCTGTGAGCCTGGGAGTGTACTCGGGTATCTCATTACACTGTTATGCACAGCCTTAGTGACATGCATTAAAAAAAAATCGGCAAAAAGTCATGGTAGTAAAATCCTTATGTTCTGTTAGCTTGTATCTAGATGTTTTAACATTTTGAATATCTAATGCAGGGCTCAACACTAAGAGGGACCCAGGGCATAGGTCACCCAATATCCAAATCTGGACCCCCTCCCCCTCCATGAAATTTCTAAATTTTAACCAGCCGCTCTAGCAGAGATATGAAAATTTCAACCCAGACCCCTTTGAGAACAGTTAGTGTGGAGCTCTGTGTAATGTAAGCTTAGCGTTTATGTAAAGATGTGTAGTAACACACATGGATAATTCAAACTATCTCCTCCCAGTGACCATTCATTAATTTGATCATGTCTGTGTGGAGTCATATGGGCTGTAGTCCAAACCATCGTTCAATGAGTCTGATAAAAGTCAGACATCTAAGAGTCTCAGACCATGTTTGAATGGTTTGTGTGTACATGTAATGTCTGCATCTAAAAGCATTCATGACACTATGCTCATAAAGCTACCCTCTCTTCAGAGAACTTGTTCAGCTTGAGGAGTCAACATTTTGTAACTAATTTGGTTTTTCTTGTTTGTTCCAGGGAGATCAGCTGGCAGACAAGACGTAAGTATTTTTGTATACGGTCTACCATTCATTTTTTGCTTACTTTTGTATTTATAATCTGAGGATGATTACTGTGTAAACATTAAGAATGTCAAAAAATATTAAAATATTTCTTAATAAAGTAGGCCTAGACTTCTTTTTATCCACATGCTGATAAGTGCTGAGTCCATGAAATAGGCCTACCGGTACATTGTCAAAATGCCTCTTATGTGTTAAAAGAGTTATTATGATAGAGATGAGGTGATAGACTGTGTCTTTACTTTTATCACAATGTCAGCAATGTTGTGTTGCATTATGCTATACATTATGCTATACATTGGCTAGTATTTACTTGACATCGGGCTCAGGAAAGATGATTGTTAATTAAGTTGTTAAAAATACTAATTTAGCCTAAAACTCTATTAACACTGTAGCATGTTATGAGTGTAAAACTCTGCATGTGAGCTGCCATAATCCATGATGAATAATACACGAATGGGATATACGGCTTGTATTAAAAAATGATCCAGAAAATCTTGGGTGCATTATAATATTGAGAAACAACTTCACTAGTCTATACTCTCAATATTTTCCACAGGGGAGGTTTTGTCAAATATGTTCCCTTCTCTTTCCTTAGTACACGTGGACAAAATTCTGTCAACCTAATTGATTACCCTATAAAGTCATATTTGTTTCTCTTTCTCAAGCCCGTGTTCTTTTCTAGTATTTTCCATCATACTCTTGACCTTGTCATTTAGACTGCACTGTAGTATGTTTGGATAAGGAAGGACTGTTTAAATATGGTATAACTGTGTATTGTCCAGGGACAAAGGGTGCGGTGTGTGCTTCAAATAGTCCTTTTATTGCAAATATTCACTCCAGTTTGGTTTGTAAAGCCATCTCTTCAGTCTTCCATTTTTGCCAGAAGCAAGAGTTTTCATCAAGCATCAGTTGCACAATGGGTTCATGGATTGTATTTGATGCATATTATGTTTTTGTGAGTAATTTATGTTCTCAGTAAAAGCAGGACAAGTCAAAACTTTGGGGAAAATAAGAAAATGTCAATTTTTGAGATTTATGGTGTCAGAATATTAGTCATGATATTCATTGTATAATATGTACATGTATGCTAGATATTACTTATCCTATAGATGAAAAACTATCCCATGTTGGTAGATAATCTCAAATTATAAATCAAGTCGCTTTTTATATGAATCCCCAAGTGAAGCAAGCACTGTCATGAAGATAATATTTTCATGTTCTTCATTTGGTTATTTCTTGTTTTCAGGAGGAGCATGAAGATCCCATGGAGGAGTTGGAGCCAGATGAGTTGATGGATGGAGAGTTCCTCCAGGTAGACTCCACTGGTGATCAGTCTATGGATGGTCTCTCACAAGAGAGCATCGATGCTGGTGGTTTAGACTTCCAGATGACAGATGAGGTATATATCTCTCACATATCTGTAATATAAGAAATTGCATGAAGACATATATTCCAGGTGCTGCACCCTGAGGAAACTTTAACAAAATATGCAATTTATACATGTGTTTGTAATTACAAATATCCAGAGGCCTGCTAAATTGTAACCCTTGAATGTTTTTTATGCCTCCGTTACGAAGTAGCCGGAGGCATTATGTTTTTGGGTTGTCCGTCCGTCCGTCCGTACGTACGTACGTCTGTACGTACGTCCGTCCGTCCGTACGTCCCGTTCTCGTGATCGCGTTATCTGAAGAACCGATTGATGGATTCCTGCCAAACTTTGGTCATGTATGTATCTTGCAGAGCCGATGAACTGATTAGATTTTGGGGTCACGAGGTCAAAGGTCAAAGGTCACAGGGCTCATTATGTATGCAAAAACAGCTCGTGATCGCGTTATCTCAAGAACCGATTGATGGATTCCTGCCAAACTTTGGTCATGTATGTATCTTGCAGAGCCAATGAACTGATTAGATTTTGGGGTCACGAGGTCAAAGGTCACAGGGCTCATTATGTATGCAAAAACAGCTCGTGATCGCGTTATCTCAAGAACCGATTGATGGATTCCTGCCAAACTTTGGTCATGTATGTATCTTGCAGAGCCGATGAACTGATTAGATTTTGGGGTCACGAGGTCTTAGGTCAAAAGTCACAGGGCGCATTATGTATGCAAAAACAGCTCGTGATCGCGTTATCTCAAGAACCGATTGATGGATTCCTGCCAAACTTTGGTCATGTATGTATCTTGCAGAGCCGAGGAACTGATTAGATTTTGGGGTCACGAGGTCTAAGGTCAAAGGTCACAGGGCTTATTATGTATGCAAAAACAGCTCGTGATCGCGTTATCTCAAGAACCGATTGATGGATTCCTGCCAAACTTTGGTCATGTATGTATCTTGCAGAGCCGATGAACTGATTAGATTTTGGGGTCACGAGGTCTAAGGTCAAAAGTCACAGGGCGCATTATGTATGCAAAAACAGCTTGTGATCGCATTATCATTAGAATAGATTGATGGATTCCTGCCAAACTTAGATCATGTATGTATCTTGCAGAGCCAATGAACTGAGTAGATTCTTGGGTCATGAGGTCAAAGGTCAAATGTCATGGGCTCATTATGTATGCAAAAATAGCTTGTGAACGCATTCTCATTAGAACTGACAGATGGATTACTATTTAACTCAGGACATCTTGCAGAGCCAATGAACTGAGTAGATTTTAGGGTCATGAGGTCAAAGATCAAAGGGTCATATATGTATATGAGAAATTGCTTGTAATCACAATATTCTGAGAACCTGTTAATGGATTACAATGAAACTTGAATTTGAAAAATTTCTTCTGTTTTGGTTTGTAAACTTGCTCTATGACGGAGGCATCACTTTCGACTGCGCGCAGTCGAAGTTCCATCTAGTTTCTAAATGTTGCAGTTGAAATGCGAGGGATGTGGGATAGATTCCGCTTCCCCTGTCTGAATGATAACCCAACCTTTAGAATCATTTGCAATTTCTGATCATCAAGTGTGAGTACTCACACTGAAAATCAAAGGATTGTGCAAAGTAATTGTAAGGATTTTGACCATGAGTGTTTGATGATAGAAGAGTCTCAATTATAATTCAGTTGTAAGCACAGTATGCCATTACATGTATTTCTTGATAACCATTCATCAATCCCTTTTTTTTGCAGGATGTAATGGGGAAGATTGACCCTGAGTCTGTTATTGATTCAGTGGAGTGTGACCTTGATGATATCAATGATGATGCTATCAACATCACTGCTGACGATGATCAACTCCTCACTGAAGATGTAAGTCCACTCATCAGAATATCTACTTATTTGAAACATTTGAAAAGTGATTTGCTCCAGTTGTCCGGCAGATTTACAGGCTTATACCTGACATTTTAGATATTTGATTGTGATGAATATAAGTAAACCACAAATGACAAATTTCATCTTGACAACATATCTACAGAACAAGCCTAGGTTATGTTACATCCACCAAGCGATCGACATAAGAGCATTTGAGTACATTTAATAAAGCTCATGTTAACATAAAACGTGTTATGCCAGCTAATAGAAACAAAGACTAAATTTTTTAATTTAGACTGTATAAAGACTGAAATTGTTTCTCATAGAAGGAAGGAAAGATAATCATGTTCTTTACTGTCTTTTCATTTGCTATACAGGAAGCACTTGGTGACCAGGTAGAAGAAACCAAAGGTAAGACCATCGTTGTCCAGGCAATAACTGCTAGAATTATGTTAGACATAAGATTAATTGGAATTGAAGCACATTTGTAAGGTTAATTAAGGGGGTTGGTGGGTATTTTAGTGATAGGTTTAATATTGGCATGTTTCTGTGGCTTTTACAACAAGAAGAGAGAGATGCGGGAGATTTTTAGATTGCGTGAACTCTTGGTGAACACTAGATCTCTTGAACACTAGATTACTTGAACTCTGGATTGCTGTAAAGATGATACAAGCATTCTGCTACAGAGGCATGTAGGAGATGGCCTTTGGATTGGTGGAGGATCATTCGAACAGAGGAGTGGCAAGAATAGAAGTAACCTTTGCAACTCATCACCAAACAACTGCATTTTGCCAGATGAAAAGTAAACATCAGAATGGCCGAGATGTTCACTTGCCAGTGAACAGAAAAACTTGTCAGCGTTGTTGAACAGCATCTCCAATCTACACAATCTGTAACTGATGATGAGGTTTTTGCTGTTCATCTTGAGGATTACCTGGACTTTGGGCCATGTGCAGATACAACTCATCACCTCTCATCATTATACACTGACTTCCTATTAACTTGCAACCATGAAGGTTGGTTAGTCTTGGTGGATATATGATAACTGCATGATTATCAGTCACCACACCAAATATCAACAGTTGGCTGTGTTTATGTGCTGGACAGATCATGGAAAGAAGGCACATCACATAAACATAGTGTGCGGTTCCTGCTATCCTCAATCGCTGTCATCTTTCTTCAGATCACCGAAGTCATCACAAGAAATGCAGTGTATTGGCAAATGACTGGTGCTCTGAAGGTGTTTTCTATGCCTTATTATTTGTAAAGTTCATCTACTTATGCTGGAGCTACAACATCAAGTTATGGCGTCGATCAACATTCAACATTCTTGGACAGCAAAAATAGTAAAGCTTTCGTCTGCAGCTCTAATAGTGACGACCAACTTTGTACCTTTACCTGTAAGCAGAGAACATGACAATAACCAAGAGAACAAGAAATTGCTCTTTCAGCAAACACCGAGACTGATATCTTCTCAGCATCATCAAATCGCCCAAACCACAGCCATAGCTTCATATCTCTGGGTTTAACCAATGAACATGGATGTCAACACTCCCTAAAGGCCAATCAATTTCAGCACACCAACTGAAGATTGTCAATGTGACTGAACTGTTTATGCTGTATGTAAAGCCACAGAAACGTAAACATTGCCAAAGTTCTAATAAATCATTAAGAATACACATTCTAAATTTGAGTTGAGGATATATAACAATGTTTCTACAAGTATAATGCATTGCCTTTGCCATATAGGGAAGGTGCTACAGATCTAGGTAAGTATAGCAACCACCCAACTTCTGACCAAGAGAGAAGATGGTGCAAGTTAACAGATTTTGCTGTTTCAATTGTGGTTTCCTAATAATTTCATTGTTTTCAATCACTTTTCACGGCTATGAAATATCTACCCCCATGACCACATTTAGCAGCAAATGTTTTTGGGCTTGTAAGCTCTACTTATGAAGATCACTTTGAAACCTCAGCTGCAACAGATAATTCCGGGTTAACCTCAGCAGGCCCCAAAGATGCCGTTGATTCCAACAAGATGGAGAAGGAAACTGGCGATACATCATCCACAGAGAAGCAAGAAGTTGATAACGAGTCCCTGGTAGTCCATGTCGATGGCTCGTCACTCTTGGAGCTTGAAGCAGATCTAACCAAACCAGAAGGCAAAGCCACTGCTGAAGATCCAGCAGCAGTCGTCCAGACCGATGCGGGAACACAGAAGGAATCTGGGCCTGGAAAGGAGAAATGGGAGTTTGAAGGACAGGAGAAGAAAGATGAAGGAGATACGTCTGAGCAAGCTGAACAAGCCGTTAGCAAGACGGACGAGGAGACAGCTGGTGATAACACTACTAGCAATGACACAATTGGGGACATGAAAGATTCCCAATCAGTTGACTCCACAGATGCCCAGCGCAGAAGGTTTGTTGCCATCACATCATCCATTTCTTTCAAAGTAAGATTAGAGAAGCCCTGGATCTAAATTATTGGTCAAACTGGCAGAGACAAAGCCAAGACTTTACACTGACAAGGGCAGTAGTGGATCAGTTTTAGTGTCAAGTTGGTATTTCCTACAATTATATAACAAGATGAAAGCTTACCTTTCAAACAATACTACACAAATCAGTTAACTTGGATTTTTACATGTTGATGGAAGTAATGGCTGCTATTTGAAAATCAAACGGTCCTGTCGAAAGATGTTTTCATGGTACTTAAATACCCCCTGAAAACCCACTCCTTACTATTTTGGTAGAGTAGTTGACTATTGACAAGCTTGTTAGTACTGCCATATTCAGTACACCTGAAAGACTCTATTGTTCAAAGTATTGAGCAGGACTTTGGCATGAAATGCAGATTATAGGTTGGTACCGACAAAAAACATGCAGAGTTTTACCACTTCTACCAATTATGTACATGCATACTTTTCTTATAGTATGTACATGTATATATATACCAGTAGATATATATGTATATATATATTTGTATCGAATAGGCAAGAGTGTGATCAGATAATCAAAGTTCAGAATGTTCTGTCAATTTTTGTTTTGTAATTTGGTGAAAGCAAAAAGTATTCTTTGGAAATGGCTGTAGAAGTAGAATACTGACCTGCTACCTATTGGAGATACTTCACAGGATTATAAATTATAAGGCCTCAGAGGAATTTGATAATTTTTCTTTTACAAAGAGGTTTATTTTTCAAGACTGAAGATAGATTTCAAATGTAGTATGTAAAACATTTGCATGATGTCTGTGGGATATACATGTAGTGTAACAAAATGTTGTTTACAGAGAATGGGAATGTGTGGAGGGAGATGCATGAATATGAACCTCTGATTTGATTGTTTGTGTGCATGTGGTGTGAAATACAGTTACTTTGGATGTGTGTGTACTTTGGTCTTTGGTACGGGAAAAGAAAATTAGAGGTGTAGAAAAACAGTGAAAGAGTAACTGAATTTTTTTCTCCAAAACATGTATGTTGCAAATTATATGTAATATATTGGTGTGAGGTCTAAGAAGAAAAAATAAGAACAGAGGAAATGCTCTCAACAAGACTGATTTTAACACCCATTATTTGTCACTATTGTCTACAGCTCTACTGGTTCTGGTACTGGCAAACCTGGTTCAGAGAAAGGTAGGTTTCTTCACATCAATTACCAAGGGTTCATGAGGTCATTAAAAAAAAAAAGTTGTGGACAAATTGATAACATATTTCCAGGCCTGTATACATGTAACTCATGTAAAAAAAATAAATACTAAAAGTCATGGAAAAGTTATCAATAACAAATGTATAATGATGTATGATTTCTGTGGAAAGAGTATGTCTCGTACCAAAGGTTTCGCTTGTACATTTCAAGACTTCTAGGTTCTGTTATCTTAGTAAGCATTAAATTCCCATGAAATTAGATTGTACACAAATGAACTACCAATGGCTTCCAAATGAAAGGTCAGTGCTTCAAAATATTTGCCCTTTTGTCACCTGATGACCTTTTTGTATTATTTCAAAGACTCCAGGGTAATAGAAGATTGATAATGTTTGCTTAACCCTCCTGATGAAGTTCATTTTCGCCCTGCATACAGACTGTAGCAAAATATTACTTCTGGACATCGATAGTGTTAATGAATAATAACTTTTGTGGCCTAATCCTATTGAAGTTGACTTCAATTGCGTACATTTCAGGAGGCATTGCCTCTCCAATTTGTATAATTGTCTGCATATATGGTTTTTACTTTGAAGTGCCTCGCAGCAATTATCTTGCTCTGGTAGGTAAATAAATAGTACCTGTGCGTTTGACTGGCTCCTTACAATATTCACTTGTTGATGTTTATTCCATAGAGCGTCGTCCAGGTACTGGAAGGGTTGGAGGTCGTAACCTCTGGGTGTGTAATCTCTCCAAGACTACTCGAGCTGCCGATCTGAAAGCTGCCTTCAGCAAGTATGGAAAGGTAAGATTTATTGACTATTCTGAATACAGGAACCACCCAGACCCTGTAGGCAATGGGTTAGGAGCTTTTGGTTTTTTGTTGTTACAGTTTGCAGCCATAAGTCATTCGCTAACTACATTAAAAAATGTGACTCCTAGGATCGTGGCCAAAAGGATGTAAATATTATTATTGAAAAAGATGATTAGTTGTTCATTTATGGAGAAATAAAGAAAGAAAACCACTAAAACCCTGATTATACAATATCTTCCAGGATAGATACGTAGCAATCACATAACTTTTGTCATAATGGAAAGTTCTCTTCTGATGTGAGCTTTGTTTATTTAAAGTTTTCTTGATTCTTCATTTGAACAAAATACCTGGTAGAATGATTAAATGTGTGATTTGTTTAATTGTTCCTTGAATATCATGCTTCATCACCTGGCTGGTATAAATCCAGTCATGTTGAGGTCCATGGTTAAAATATCCTACTTGAGAACCTTTAAAATTGTTTGTGCATGGTAATCGGAATTCCCCACCTGACTGTACTGTGGCCTGTGGGGCCAGCAAGCCATGCTAGAGTAACTCTATGTGATTATCATTACATGTATAGATTACCTGTATCTATCATGATGATGTCATTTGTGAGACATACTAAAATAAGTCTCTCTGGGCTCAAACATTCTTACTTTGTATCAATGCCCATATGTATTAGAATTAGAAGTGAAAATGCTCTTTTAAGTGGTGCAGATTTCTTCTCAAGAATGATTCTAAAGAGAAAATAATAAGCTGCAAATGCTTGTAAGAAATGCTCAACTTATTTCATAAGGGTTTTTTTATGCATGCACTCCCTGTTTGAATATCATCATTTGGGGGGTCCAAAGTAAACAAAAAGTTAAAAAAAAAAAAAAAAAAAATGGGGGTGGGGGGCCTTGTGCACTGGATTCCTGTTTGTGTCAAGCCCTGTTGTAGAACATCTTGCTTCATTAATCTCCATTCTCTCCTGTTAGGTTGCTGGTGCCAAGGTTGTGACCAATGCCCGTAGCCCAGGAACCTTGTGCTATGGCTTTGTGATGATGTCTGCTAGCTCCGAGGCTCAGAGGGCCATGAACCATCTCCATCGTACTGAGCTTCATGGAAGAACTATCCACGTTGAATGGGTAAGAATTACATTTAAGAGAGCTTTAGAATTAACCAGCCTAGCTTTCACCCACTCCTATGACTTTCAAGCCAAGTCATTCCACATTAAATTTCAAGGCAGCTAACAGCAAAGAACTGTTTGAAGAATCACTTGGCTTGAAATAGTCTACATGATCAGATGAAAGCTGTTTACTGCAGTAACTGAAGGAGGGGGACTATCGTCTGCATGTCTATACATCCATTTAGATGTCTACATCTTAAGTCTCATAAAGAAGTTGAACTTCAAATTGTATAAAGTGTACACTAGGGGAAAAGATTGTGAAGAGCTGATAGACAGTATATCGAACTGAAGCAAAATGCTTCATTTGTTTTTACAACAAATCTTATAGATCCCCGTACCTTGAATTTAAATAGAGACAGTTAAGATATTGTCAGTGTCATTATCTATGGCAAATATGATTGGCATCGCCTAGTGATTGCAGCCTTTGTCATCGTCTTCCCAGGCTGGTAACGACCCTGTACCAGGGGGTAGGAAGCCACCTCTGATCCCACCATCCCTGCTTCTAGCTGAGAAGGAGAAAGAGAAGGAGAGGGAGAAGGAGAAAGCTAAAGAAGTGGCCAATGCTGCTACCGTAGCAGTGAAGACAGAGAAAGAAGAGGAGGCAAAGCCTGCTAGTGGTGAAGAGAAGACCGGAGATAACACGGAAATGAAACCACCTGCAACATCCCCAGGTAAGATAACAAACAATGCAGTTTTCAATCATTTCAAAATTGCTTTGCCAAGAAAAAGGAAAAAGAGTTGACTTCAAAGTTTGAAGCTGGGACCCCAATGCAAGCTTCTCACCAAATTGCACTGCCCAAAATGTAATGCCCAAAATGTAATTTCTTTTTACAGAGAATATCATGTTATTTGAAACTAATTTAGAATATTTACACTTCCATCTTCTTATTATCTTTCAGCTGGAAAATCCCCTGCCAAACCAGGTGAAGAGAAACCAACCATCAAGACAGAACCAGGATCTGTGGTGGATACCACAGCACAGCCAGACAGCAAAGAGAAGACTGATAAAGACAAAGAGAAGGACAAGAAAGACATTCTATCTTTTGATAAGATCAAAGAGCAGCGTGACAAAGAGAGGCATAAGAATAGAGAAAGAGAGATGAGAGAGGCTGAGAGACGTAGAGAGAGGGAGAGAAGTGAACAGTTCAGGAGGCAGCGAGACTTGTTGAGACGTCGCACGAGGGAGGAGGAAGACAAGGTTAGGAGGGAACGTGAACAGCTCAAAATGCAACGAATGCAACTTGAGCAGGAGCGAATGGAAAGGGAGAGGTTGGAGCGAGAACGAATCCGCCTTCAGCAAGAGAGACAAAGAGAGCAGGAGAGGTTGGAAAGAGAAAGGGCTCTGAACATGCAGTTACGCATTGAGCAAGAGCACCGTACAGCTATGAAGCGCACAATGGATGCCAGAGGTATGCCCATGCATGAGATGGATTCATACATGGGAGAGCAAAAGCGGAGAATGGCGATGGAGACGGGCATGTTACCTCCCCCTGTTGTCATACCAACGCCTATGGATGTATCTGGAGGAATGATGAACCAGAGAGGTCCAGACATGGGAAATGATCGAAGATTCGATCGGAGAGATCAACGCGGAAATGATAGACGTGATGAGCCAGGTGGACGCTTCGGTGTTGGGGGAAGATTCCGAGATGATGGAAGGAATCAAAGACCTGATAGGGCTCCACGGCGAGAGGAACCCAGAAAAGAGAGGAGAGAAGATCCAAAACGTGATGATTCCAGAAAAGAAACCAGGAGATCCGATGGTAGAAGAGAGGATACCAGGAAAGAGGTGCCACGTCGTGAAGGTCCTTCAAGGAGGGCTGAGCAAACAAGGAGAGAGGAACCTGCTAGGAGAGAGGAACCCACAAGAAGAGAAGAACCAGTCAGAAGAGAAGAACCTACAAGAAGAGAAGAACCCACTCGTAGACCAGAACCTCAGCGAAGAACCTCGGCCAATAGGAGGGAAGAGAATTTCCCAAGGAGAGATGTCAGAGAAACCAGAGAGCCCAGAAACGCTGCTCCCCCACATCCGAGGCAGGAAGCACCTCGCCGTGTGGATCCACCCAAAAGAGAGGAACCTCCCAGGAGGGAACCTCATGTTCCTGGCCGCTTTGGTGGAGAGAAGGATGAGAGGCGTGTCATAGCTACCAGTAGCCGCACTGACAGTAGCCGCACTGACAATAGCCGCGCTGAAAGATTTGATAATCAAGGTGCTAGAGCTCCACAAGAAGATTTCAACAACCGTGGCAACACTGGGTTCCAAGACAGGCGAAGAAATGACAGGGAGAGGGATCGTCCTCTATCCGACACCTATGCTAGGGGAGGCAGAGAGCCAGAGAGGGACAGAGGTAACTTCAACCAGGACAGGAATCGGTTTGATGCAGGGGGTGATACACACGCTCAGCGTAGATCATCTCCAGTAAGAAACAAGCCCCAGGCAAGCAGAGGGGATAACTGGAAGCAAGATCACCATAGCAGTTCATCCAGTAGTGATACTAGAAGAGTCACCAGTGGAGACCATGACTCATGGAAGCAGAACCAGGCTACCCGTCAGACCAGTGACCGTAGAGTAGAGCTCAGAACCATCGATCACCACCATGAGCGTCCAGCTCCAAGAGAGATTGTTGAACACCCTTCTACCTTCAGTCGCAACAGGATGCCTGATTTCCCGCAGAACATGAGCCAGGATACCACTGGATGGACTGGGGGCAATGACAGCCGTCCTATGGGCAGTTTCAACGACAGACCAATGATACAGGAACCCTTGCCAAGACAGCACCCTAGCAGTGACATCAGCACAGGTATGATTGGAGCTGCTTCCAGAGGAGAAAAGTGGAATGCTGGAAGGATGGACCCAAGTCTCGCCACTCAACAAGAGCGATGGGGTGGAGGTAATTCCCTAGCTGCCATGTCTTCATCCCTTGCCTCTAGCATGTCTCAGAGTTCCCAACCACTCAACTCCATGCTTGGTGCTGGTGGAGCATCCAGCTTTGGTAGTAGCGCAGCGTTTGGCAACAATGCTCTTGGTAACCTCCTAAGCAGTATGAATGCAAGCACAGGTGCGTCTAGTTATGGATTAGACAGGCACAACTTACCAGCTGATACTCGTTTTGATTCATTCCAAGGTACACAGGGGATGCGAAGATTCTAAGATTCATTCATCTTTTGTATCCTTGATTCATGAGTTCTAATGTCAGATGTGTTCAATCTTGTGAGAAGTTTCCCTAACTATATGCATCTTGGTAAAGTGCTCTTTATAAACAAAAATATTCACTGTGTTCCTTTTTATGCCTCCGTTACGAAGTAGCCGGAGGCATTATGTTTTCGGGTTGTCCGTCCGTCCGTACGTCCGTCCGTACGTACGTCCGTCCGTACGTACGTCCGTACGTCCCGTTCTCGTGATCGCGTTATCTAAAGAACCGATTGATGGATTCCTGCCAAACTTTGGTCATGTATGTATCTTGCAGAGCCGATGAACTGATTAGATTTTGGGGTCACGAGGTCAAAGGTCACAGGGCTCATTATGTATGCAAAAACAGCTCGTGATCGCGTTATCTGAAGAACCGATTGATGGATTCCTGCCAAACTTTAGTCATGTATGTATCTTGCAGAGCCGATGAACTGATTAGATTTTGGGGTCACGAGGTCAAAGGTCACAGGGCTCATTATGTATGCAAAAACAGCTCGTGATCGCGTTATCTGAAGAACCGATTGATGGATTCCTGCTAAACTTTGGTCATGTATTTATCTTGCAGAGCCAATGACCTGATTAGAGTTTGGGGTCACGAGGTCAAAGGTCAAAGGTCACAGGGCTCATTATATATGCAAAAACAGCTCGTGATCGCGTTATCTCAAGAACAGATTGATGGATTCCTGCCAAACTTAGATCATGTATGTATCTTGCAGAGCCAATGAACTGAGTAGATTCTTGGGTCATGAGGTCAAAGGTCATGGGCTCATTATGTATGCAAAAATAGCTTGTGAACGCATTCTCATTAGAACTGACAGATAGATTACTATTAAGCTCAGGACATCTTGCAGAGCCAATGTACTGAGTATATTTTAGGGTCATGAGGTGAAAGTTCAAAGGGTCATATATGTATATGAGAAATTGCTTGTAATCACGATATTTTGAGAACCTGTTAATGGATTACAAATGAACTTGAATTTGAAAAATTTCTTCTGTTTTGGTTGGTAAAATTGCTCTTTGACGGAGGCATCATTTTCGACTGCGCGCAGTCGAATTCCATCTAGTTTAATTGAATAATTTCTTACAAAGAATCTACGTGACATATTATATACATTTCACCAAACTTTTGAGTGTGGATGTTTCAATTGAATTTCAGAATATTCCCTTATCAAGTACTGTCCACTGAAGAAAAAAAAACGAGTTGAATTCTCTTTGTGCTGAAAGTTATGCAAGCATTTTTCTTCCTCAAAAAATATTTTGGTTTAGATTGTTTATTGTGGAACAGCTAGGACTGAAGAAATATGTAAATGTATTTGCATCATATTCTAGATTCGGAATAAGAAGTTAGTGTAGCTTTGGAACAACATATCAAAATCTACAGTATCTTTGTTGCTGCATCAAAAGCTATTCAATTGTTTTTATTTCTCGTTGGGCTATCAGGTCCAGCTCATTTCAGTTGATTTTGTACTAAGCAGAGCTTGTAGATTTAGCGTAAGAGAGTAATGTGACAAGGAACCATTGTTGTACCTCGCATCCCCTGTAGTGCATACTGCTGCCAATGTTGCAAGGCAATGATATGTCATTGGTTATGAATACATGTACAAACCTTGAAGCAGTTTATACTTGCCTGGTAAGATTTTTGTGCCCATACTCTCACCCATTGCTATTCATTCTCTTTGTAAATAGTCCATGTCTTCTATTCCTCTTAAACAGTATTCATGAATAATCTTGATATAAAAACTCATTTCTACCTTTCAAGATGTGTACATTATGTCCTTAACACATATGACATTGAAGTGTACTTGCTTTTACCGATGGAATATAGTAACAGGGCTTTGCTATTTTTTAAATGATGGAAACCACGATTTTCACTTGCACTTTTTAAAGGGAGTTCAGTTAATGCATGTATGATGATTATGGCTAAATATATGAAGCATTTGGATCAATTCGATGAGCACACATACTTGTAAATATGAGGATTTTCAAGTAATTTCCTTTGACATGGGAAGTTTGCCTAATTTATTATATTTTTGTTGATTCAATTTAGAGGTATTAAGCAAATGGTGTGTTGAATTTGCACATGTCATTTTTCATTTTTGTAGCTTTGTTGGATTAAGAGTAAGGTCTCATTAGTATCGTGTAAGAAAAAAAAAACAGACATTGATATTGATTGTTACCCATTTGGTTAGAAAATGACAAGCTTAATGATACGACTACTATTTCAGAATCACACAGTTCTTTTGTATGAAAAGTAGTTAAAAGTAACACAAAGAGATATTTTTTGTTTAATTCTAAAGGAATTGAGATTCACACAAAAATTGGATAATTCTTTAAATTTTATCAGAATTTTGAAGTAATGAGAAGAGAATACTAAAACATTAAAATGTGAGGTTATACAAATACACCATTTTAAACTCATTACAAGCAGGTGATTTGACAAAGCGATTTGCTTGGTGCGTAGATGTTTGACTCATTGCCTACTGAAAGTGGACGTTTCCTATATTAAAACATGGGGAACATGAGAATTTGTAATGAAAGCATTGTTCTTCTGTATGTTCTGTGTATTAATTAATGCACCTGTGTTCACTCTCTCTCTCATCAACAAGAAATATTTCTAAAAAAGTAATGAAATCCCATAAATGTGCTTATTATTCATATTTCTTGATTTAAATCATAACAGTATGGCCATTATTGCATTGTTGTAAATAATTGTACATATATGTGGGGGAAATCCCTTTCAGTAGTTTTTTGGCCTGTTGTGAACTGTTTCGCTCTCTCTCTGACAATCCATATCTCCCATTGATTAAGCTATTTTCACTTGTACTTCATGTTATATATGTAAGCAGACTTATCATATTGCATGCATGATGACCTGATGCTTCGTGGTTGCATTGCACACATATAAACTAACTAAGTCGCATATTGTGATTTGTGTAATCTAACTTTTTTTCTTTCCTTGCGTTTTAGACTTCATGACCTTTCTAGTAGGATTTTTGTTCTTTTTCTTTTTATACATTATTATTGTTCTTTGCAAAATCACATAAATATTAATTAAGCTTTTTTCACCTGCATTCTATGTTATATCTAATCAGACTTTGCATATTGCATGTATTCTTTAAAAATTCACATATACGGTACACATTATTTTTTAAAACATGTCAACTCAAATATTTCTTTTTTTTTAATAACTAGTGTTTGACTGTTTCACTACATGTGCATATATTATGTTGAGGATTTGATATCAGGAAATCATATGACTTTTTATATTCTACATTTTTTTTAAAAGGGGAATGTATGTTGCTATAAGATAAATATGGTTGAGACCTGACATAAATTACAATCAAAGGATATTCTGTTGGGTAAAAAGAGTGAGAAATTACTCTTTTCCAAGTAATGATGATTTTGAAGTAACGTTGCACATTATTGTGCATATACATGTGTATCATAATGTACAGGCGATTTCCTATCCTAATATCATTTCTTATTTTGGTCCTCCTCCTCCTCCCCCCCCCCCCTTTCTTTTTTAAAATTCACCCCCAATCAAGCCAAGATATGTCTTGAGCAAACTGATATTGTGTAACGATGAATGGATTGCATATATGTAAGTTCTTTTAACAGTGACTCAGAATAAATTCAACTTACATCAGAAAATGAAAGCCCTTTTGTTATTTTTGTAAGTGTGATGATTTAGGGTTTGGATCTAGCCTTGAACCTTAAAGTCGACGGGTCAGTGGCACAAAGACGTAACTCCATTCTGGCCATTTTGAGAAAAAGTGGCTTAAAGATAGAGGTCCACTGGGACCTTAACTCGTTTCACTAGCCATTGACTTCAATGGGGTGTTGGGTGGAGTTAAGCCTTTGTGTTTCCTGGAAAGCCCACATTTTGTACGAACATATTGATATCAAATACTTATTTTGGCAAAATATGGAGTTACGTCTTTGTATCACTGAACCCTCAAAGTGATGATCCCTTTCAGCAGCTCCTTGAAGCTTTACTGGCCTTTGTGTCATGTTAAATCAAAGGCATAGTCGAAACATTCCAGGAATCCTTGAGGTGTTTCTGTGTGTGATTTAAGAGGAGGGGGGGGGGGGGGGGGGCTGGGAGAGAGAGAGAAAATGATCCTCTTTTTAAAGTCATTCATTTGTTGACTGAACAATTTAAGATGGATATTTGACATGATATTTGTATAGTTTATATAATGCATGGTCAGGACAGGCGAAATGAAAGAAAGAGTGAGGCATAACGTGTGGTGTAAAGTTAGATGTGAGTAATATTCAGTCTTGTAGAAGGGAGAGGATGAAAGGAGGAGAAATGGAGAGTAGAGTGTAGGTCAGAGAAAAGAAGTGTTAAGATGCAGTGGTTGTTCGAGGTGAAAATATGACTTTATCTTTGATTGATGTCTCAAAACTGAATTATTTCAAATTGAAGTTTGCACATTGTTTATTCAAAGGGTAGCAAAGTTGTTTTGAGTAAGTTTATACAGTATATTCCTTACAATAATAGATAATTGAATTAAAAATTGAATTAAAAATTGAATTAAAAAAAGAATTCCGGTCAAATTTGACGCCCTTCAAATTTAGTTGGTGCAAACTTCATTTTGATTTGAATTTGAACGTGTATGTTTCGCCTTTGAATAGGCCCTTTTCGTTATGTAATCTCATTCAATGCACAAATCATTGTTAAGAGCCTCATTACAAATTGCTGCCATTTCATTCACTTAATATTCGTATTTTAATAGTCGGAATGCGAATTGCAAACATTCATGTTATGGCTTGTCCTACCTAACATCACGTAATGAATGCAATTCGCATTCTGACTATTGAAATAAAATTACTCATAACAGATTGAATGCAATAATTTGTAACGAGGCTTTTAATAAAGATTTGAGTATTTAATTTGAAGACACTACGAAAATTACCTATTGCACCACTACCCCCCCCCCCCCCCCATCAATTTACGTGCGTGACTGTTCGTGGGAGGTATAGGTCCGTATTATCGAGAATGGAGAAAGAAATAAACAGCCAGGTGTCAATGATGTTCCAGGTTTCGCAATAAATATGCCGTCAGAGGCGGCGGACCCGGGGGGGGGGGGCACAGTGCCCCCCCACTTTTTCAAGTACCCCCAAAGTGCCCCCTTTTCCATGGGAAAAGTGCCCCTTTAACTTTGTAAGAAGCGCCCATTTTTACATAAAAAGTGCCCCTATTACTTTGATATGTGCCCCTGTTAATTTTTACAAGTACCCCCTCTACTTTCCACCTCTGATATGTGCGCCTTTTATTTTGACACGTACCTCTTTTCCCAGACAAGTTCCCAGTTTCCTTTGCAATAAGTGTCTATTTTCCATTCTCATAAGTGCCCTTTTTAATCTCTAGTAAGTGCCTCTTTACGGATACGAGAAGCGACCCTTTTCACTTTTGTTAAGCGCCTCCTTCACCTCTGATAATTGCCCTATTCAAATCTTAGAGGTGCCCCTTTTACTTTGACAATTGCCCCTTTTCCTTTGTAAGAAGTGCCCCTTTCCCTTTTAATAACTACCTCTTTTTAACTCGGATAAGCGGACCTTATATTTTCACATGTGCCCCCTTTCCTTTCTAATAAGTGCCTCTTTTCCTTATGATATAACGAAGAGCCCTTCGCCTTTTCATAAATGCCCCTTTTCACCTATGAAAATAGTCCTTTTTTATTCTCCTACTAGTGCTCCCTTTCATGTCTGGTAAATGACCCTATTCAATTCTGAGAGAAAATCGTTTTATTTTGACAAGTGCCCCCTTTTCCTCCTGATAAGTGCTCTTTTCATCTCTAATAACACCCCCTTTTATTTTGACACGTGCCCCTTTTCCTTCTTAATAAATGCTCTTTTTCCTTCATAATTTCCGCTTTTCATAAAAGCCCCCTTTCACCTCCAATAAATGCCCCTATCAAAATCTGATCGGTGCTTCTTTTCTTTCAACAAATGCACATTTCCCTTTATTATTAGTGCCCCTTTTTCATTCTCATAAGTGCCTCTTTCATATATGGTGTTTGCCCCTTTTCAGGTGCGATAAGTGCCCCTTTTCACCTCTGATGATTAAACTTTTTAAACAATGATACGTGCCCCTTTTCCTTTCTTATGAGGAACCTATCCCTTTTTCATAAATGCCCCTATCAAAATCTGATGTTTGCCTCTTTTCCGTCGACAAATGCCCAATTTCCATTCTCATAAGTGCATTTTCATCCCTGGTTAGTGCCCCATTTTCACCTCTGATAATAACCCTTTGTACTTAGACACGTGCTCCTTTTATTTTCTAATAAGTGTCTTATCCCTTGAAATAAGTGTCCCCCTTTCCTCTCATCATTAAACGTGCCCCTGATTTCAAGCGACTAAGAGCAATATCGCCCAAAGCTCGCTCGCTACGCTCGCTCACATTTATAGATGTTATAATTATGTTACTTATCAAAGGTCTTTTCAGTTTGCTGTTATGAAAATGTGCTTATTTATAACCCGATGAGGATTGGTTTTTTCCTCTTTATAAGATGTAGTTTTCGCACTGAGACCTCACAAATCTTATATTTTTCCTCGCTCGCAAATGATTTTTTCGACCATCACACCCAACTGCAAGGTATGATGCTTTAAAAAGCAATATTTTTTACGATGTATATATAAGGAGAAACAATTATTGAAATCATCCCTGATAATGTAATCAAAGTTTAGGGGTATATACCAATGTCTAAAAATGGTTTATTTTCGCTTTGAGATTTCCCTTTGTAGGTGCCCTTTTCCCCAGAAAGTGCCCTTTTTTGTTAGTGCCCCCCCCCCCCACTTTGGAAGTCGCTCCGCCGCCTCTGTATGCTGGTCACCAATTTTTATAAGAGAATAGTCAAACCTGTCCGTGCTTAAAAAGAAAAATAATATAACTGGGCCATGTTAATCTTGCTTTTTTAAAATTGGGGTTCTGTTTCTATTTTCCATGTAATTTTCACCAGGAAATCGTCATACCTAAACGGTCGTTGCTGGACGGTTTCGAAGGGAAGGGTGTGGCGGACCAGGAAGGTGAATAGGGTCCGGGAATATAGGGACTTTTTAGATTCACACGAAGACAATGGGGATTGCTACGATAGACGTCCTTTAAATACACTGCCTTGAATGGACGTCACACGTATGAGTCCACGCAAATCTAAAAGTCCCTATAACTCCTTGGTCGGACGGGGTGCCGGATCGAATTTGCTGAAAATTATCTAAAATGCTCCCTTTCCAAATTTCTTTTTAACTATCTTTTTTTCTTTTCAATTTAACAAAAGGATAAAAACTGGTCGATTTGCAGTTAATCTTTATCCAGACTTCAATGTAATGGACTGGTCACGACCATAACTTACTTTAATCTCAATAGGCATCAAAATAATTAGTCCAAATACATGTATATGACCCCTGGGTGCATCTAAAGGATGCTTTCCTCTCTTTGAGCATATTACATAGCTGTACGTGCCCATCGCCCCGTACTCCTGAAACCAGAAACAACGATAGAATGCACCATCCCTCCTAGGGGGTCTTAACTAACAACGGTCCATTCAGAAAGAATTCTATTTCTACCCCACGGGCATTCACCCATAAGAAAATAACCGCGTCTCGTCCACAGCGTAGATTATTATGTGAAAGAAGAGTGAAAACCTCTTTTTTCAGTTACAATACAATAATATAGGACTATTCAGCAGGCACTATAGTCATGATTGTGTAGGTAGCAAAAACTACCGTTTATTATTATTTTTTAATTTCATGATAATCGGTCTGTGAAAAAACAGTTCAACATCTGCAGCCCTGTCTGCAGCCCCCCCCCCCCCCCTCAATCAATACAAGCTGTAGTGGGTGCATCAGCACGCGTCCCCCCGGTTAATAAAATGTCTGGATATGCCTCTAAATTCGTCATTTAATTTGTTCTCCCCTTACCCAAGTGGCAGATTTAACTTAATTGTGGTTCACTATTATGAAGAAGAAAGAAAAAAAAATGATTATGCCTGTGCCAAAAAATAATCTATACAGGTGTAATTAATATACACACAAATTATATCTTGAAAATGTTGATGGATGCGGTCTTGATGGAGAATGGAAACCAGACGAAAGCAACAGTGAGCATCGGTAATCATCAGTGGTATCATCTAGCCATCTTGTTTATCATTCCAAACACTTACCCCATATCATGTCCCCCTATATATCGACCGTACGGTGACCTGGACGAGAGCACGTGTGCCTGCCGAGCCGAGAGGCAGCGTCCGCTCTCCATGGCGACCCGAGGCCGAGCTATACTATCGTGACGTCATCCGAATACTGATGAATGATATGGATTGCTTCCGTATGCGATATGATTATAATATAGGAGAATTATCTGTTCATGTGGTGAGTATAATAATGTGTATGCCGTACAATGAAGGATTTGCACATTAGTGTATACTTACCAGCTGCGAATTTCTCTGGTCACTTTATATCATCATACATCTTGCTTCAATCGTGATAAAAGCAGAAAACAATATGTAAGCTTGATCATGTCTTTGATCTTTTTCTAACAAGAAGGCAACGCCATGTCCAATATTGAGAATAATGATGTTTATAAAAATAAATAAAAAACTGGGATAATAGAAGAGAATGTTTTAATGAAATCTAGAAAACCTATCAACCGATGATCTTCTTTTTTACTTGAAGAAGATATAATATATGCAAGCGAAATAATACATGTTTTTCATAATACTATCATAAAGAGAAAACATGACTATCCTTTTATCGTTGACTGCTTGGGGATTGCATGATGATCGCCCCCCCCCCCCCCCCCCCAAGTACAAGCATGGTCATTATGTGGTAGGGTTCATGGTACAAGCATGTCGATGACTGTAAAAGCTGACCGTGGTGGCGGGCTTCAATAATTATTCATCATGCCTTGGCTGAAAATATATACCTGAATGAGGCTCCTCCTGAACTAATACACACCTACGTCATCAAAACAAGAGCTTTACATCCACCCAGTCGCTGCACCGCAAGGAGGTGGTGGAAATACCCGGATTCTCATTTGCATACTAAGGTCTCCTTTATAGATGATGACTGAATTCCTGTTGTCTACGTGCGTTTCATCACGATTATACTTGGGACGCTGGTTAATATTAACCGCCGGCCGGCCGGCGAAAGTCCAAAATACAGATTAAGAGTTTCAGAAACAAGTCGCCTTTATTGGGAACATTACCAAACTACATTATCTTCAGTTCGAATTTTGTGACTGCTTTTAAATTTGAAATATCCACATGCAAGTGAGGCAGATATAATAAAGGAATTTCTTTGTAAGTGGAATTTTCAATTGAGGTAAGTTAAGTAAGCTTTCATTTTTATGTTTTGTATTGATTTAAATAAAATATATATTTATATTATTGATTATTAGTAGTAAACATAGCTTTAAACCAATCACTTCTGATGGTTTCTAGTCAACGTAAATATCAATATTTTCATCGATTTTTCTTCATCGAGAAATCCTACTGTTAATTTTTGTTTTATATTTTTGTTTCATATAGGCCTATTCTGAAAAAGAATGATATTTGACAAATTGATGCCTTTCCACATCTTATCAAAGTTGTTTTTAGGAAAGGGTGATGGTGAAGGTCATAGCGTGCTTTTTCAAAGTCAATAATTGTTTTTCTCTCTTCTCAAGACTATCTCCCATATCCCCCGTCTCTCTCTCTCTCTCTCTCTCTATCTATCTCTCTCTCTCTCCCGTCAACCCCTCCCCCTCTCTCTCTCTCTCTCTCTCTCTCTCTCTTTCTATATCTATCTCTCCTATCAACCCCCTCTCTCTCTCTATCTCTCCCGTCAATCCAGGCTCTATCTCTCTCTATCTCCCTTTCCTCTTCTACCATTTTATATGTATCTTTATATTCCTCTTTCCAACTGACTCCAACTCGATCCCCTTTCTATTTTCTATTATATCGACCAACCTCATTCCGTGCTTCTCCTTTCTGCTTATCCATCGATCTTTTCCTTAAAAAGTTAAAGTTAAGAAATGCTCATCATAATATATTTCAATGATTACTGTTCAACTGAGCATTATTCTGCTATTGAAAAGTAGGACCCACATCAGATATAACGATGTAAAGAAACTCTATGCATAAAACCCATTTTACCGTGTAATTAAATCACAGAGGAGGCGCAATGTCTCAGTAGCACAGAGCAATGGTCTCGTAATCGAGAGGTTCCGGGTTCAAAACCAAGTTGATGCGATAGTGCCCTTTGGTAAGGCATTAATCCTCGTTATCAAGTCCCTCGGAGAGGACTTAAAGACATCGGTTCCCTGGATGTTTACCTATATAAGCATACACATGATTTCTTGAGCAGTCAGGTAAAACAAACAAACAAACAATCAAGCCCCGGATATGTTTATAATGAAATCTATTTTAGTTGCAGAGACGAGAGAATGGTGGTGCTGAATTTTGATTCCGAATTGGGTCTGTATGTAAAGGCTATTGAGAATGAATTTAATTTATTTCGTTTATATTGCTTTCAGTTTTATTACTGTGTCATTAATGTCGTGATAAATCCCTAGCTTGTTTCCTCGTTGGTAAACTTTACCCTACATGGAGCCTGGATAAAATTACGCCATACTATCCGGGCATACTATACAGATATACCCAATGAATCATTTTGAGAATTTCTGCGGTTTTACAAAGAATGCGGCATCAAGGGGAAACTCTGAACGGAAATTCTCTAATAATAATTTTTAATTTTGTTTATTCGGAATGGAAAGCTATATCATAACGGTGAATTTTACCTTATTCACGTTTATCTGATTTCCCTATTTTATTTAACTGACTATCCTTATCTTTTATTTTGGCTTCTTTAATCATCTCAATGGAAAGAAAGGGGGGGGGGGGGGGGGGAGAAGAAATTAAAAAAACGAGCATAATGGAGTGGCAGGGGAGATTATATCCGGATGTTCAATATTTATTCGCATTGCCATGACACTTTAGAAATGATATAGACATAGTGTTTCATGTATACTCGTAAACAGATTCTATACCTTCTCTTTTTCCTGATCTCTCTTTCCTTTATTCCCTTTTTCTTGCTTTTTTCTTCATTATCGTATATTCGGCGTATCCAACACAAGCCTATAATTTATATGCTTTCTCAATCCTCACCTCCGTTTTCACTTCGATGTATGTCTGAAACGCAGGGGGGTGTTTGGGGGGTTAACCCCCCCCCTTTGGTATTTTTATGTGTGTAAACCCCCCTAAAAAATCCCTAACCCCCCCCCTTGGATTTTTTTTTTTTTAAATTATTTAAAAAAAAAAAATTACCCCCATGGCTGACCTAAGAAAGGTGACCTTATCTCCCCCCCCCCCCTCCAACGGTGCAAAATGCAAATTTTCAAATTTCGAGACAAAAAAAAAAAGTTTCCCCGGCTGGCTGAGTCGTTGCGATTTTTTTTGGACTCCCCCCCAAAAAAAATGTCCGCTTACCCCCCTCCCACTGAGCGACTTTTTGGCCGGCGCGATTTTCAAATTTTCCTGAGTCGTTGCGAAATTTTGGACCCGATTTTAAAACTCCCCCCTTGAAAAAATCCTGCGTACGCCACTGGTCTGAAATGTCAACAAAATGTTCTTTTGAATTGAAATTGACTTTGAATTATACGTTTTCAGTTGGACTTCAAATATTACCA
The DNA here is from genome assembly GCA_035222895.1 of Strongylocentrotus droebachiensis. NCBI lineage: Eukaryota > Metazoa > Echinodermata > Echinoidea > Camarodonta > Strongylocentrotidae > Strongylocentrotus > Strongylocentrotus droebachiensis. The sequence goes on from JAVYIG010005040.1 coordinate 78,984, forward strand.
GCATTGTGACTAACTCTAGCAGGATACAGAGTTGAAATGAAAGCAATCACGTGTGTGTACACCGGTACCATGGGTATTCTTGGTTTATAATAATGATGCATGTATTGTGTATTGCGATAATACGGAACACAATGTTATGCCGCCTTTAAAATTATGATTTGGTGAGCAAACACTGTTTATATAGTTCTCAGATAACAATTTTGATGAGGACATCCTTATCATTGTCATATAACACAAAAGTATGTCTTTTGTTAATTATCATTATGTATCATGACATGCGTGAGGAAGTCTTGGCAGAAGAACTTATCAGTTGTGTACGTGACAAACGTGCAGTATCTGTATTTTGGCATCGGTTTCGCTTACCCAGAATCGTAGTAATTTACTTGAATAGCTTTTGCTTTGTCTTGTTTGTAAGAGAGGACACTTTGATTGCAGTGATCCATGACAAAACAAATCAAGAATTGATTACAACAAACAAACATTAGATATTGATAGTGGATGAATGAAAGGCCCCACCGACAGATCAGGTGGGCCTGTATGTAATGTGACAGACCTTTGTAACGACTGATGCAGTACTTGTTCAAGATATGGGGTAACACAAATGGATTGGAGATGTGCCCTATACTTGCACATAATGCCATTATCGTACTGGCCTACATTAATATTTCTACTGTTTACAATAATGTCCATTTTCAAGATACAGAGATGTAGGTATAATACATTGAGAATATAAAACGTTACTTGTGTATATTACATAAGTAACATTTTATATTCTCAATGTTTAGACGTATACCTACATCTCTGTATCTTGAAAATGGACATTAATATATCCACCAGATGCTAAAACAAAATCAAATGTTGAGCTTTATTCAGTTTGTTTATTTTCTTTTATGGTAGTCTTACTGTAATTCCTTCGCATAATAAAATATTACAGAAAGAAAGGGAAGATTAATTAATGCTGAGGATCTAATGACAATATGAAAATGGGAGAATGGATTCTCATATTGTCTCCCATATTGCGATTATGCACCTCAAATAGATCATGTCCTTGTTAATAACACATTCTCCCCCTACTACCCCCCCCCCCCCCAAAAAAAAAAGAGAGAGAAAAAAAGAAGAAGGTGAATCTGAACTGGTACCACATCGGGAGAAATCTAAAGAGAAAATGAAAATAATTGTTCATCTTTATTATTTTCATTGGTAGGAAAGCGCTGTGTCATAATAGTACTGTTGTCATGGTATATTATGTTTGTTTCACCGCCAAAATCTAGAATGTAATCCACCACTGATGTCTAAACGTTTTAATGCCAAGGCCAATTTCAGCGCAATTCAATTCAAGCATCAGCATTATAAATTTCCTTATGGTTACTTGAACTGAACATTACCTTTAAACCTCAAGCTCAACGGTCTTTACTCTTTCTCTAATCATGGTCGTATTATAGTGTCCATGCTCCAGTTGCGTATCCACACCTTGGCCTCATGAGGGGCAAAACAATAGACCTTATGGTAACACATTCAGCAAGGGGGTGCCCCCAAATCAAAATCTAATTTCATTGTTTTATTAGCGAGAAATAAGTTTCTTTAAAAATGTATGTAATTACATATTTTTTTAGAATGATAGAATGTGTCTTTGTGCCATACGTTTCCATGCAGTAGCCATCTCCCATTAACAACTATCAATGATTCCCCAACCTGCTCTCATGTTTTCCTAAGTCGGAAATTAGTCAGGAGGGGCAAATTGCCCCCTTGCTCCTCCTTTAAATACGCCAGTGCCATGCTCTAACCAGGCTTTTGCTGCTTATTACCCCGCTTTAAGCATGTCGTGTCGATAACACCACCCTGCTTGAGGAGTGCTATTGAGAACCTTATGTAGCATTTTAGCGACTCCCACAGACTCCCGATATACCTCTAACGAGTACAACTGCCCATCGGGGTGTGTTTTAACATCGTAATAACCCTTTAGAAAATTCGAAAGCCAATCTAATTGCGAATCTAATGGGTGGGGTGGCTGTTTAGGGTTGCGTTCAAATAGTCATGTATTAAGAAACGCGAGTTGTCCTGAGATAAAGTCAAATGATGCACGCTGCGAAATATTTACAGTTTGGATGAGCAGGGGACGTTTATATGAAAAAACCCATAATGAAAATAAAATCATGAAAAGGTGTCCATTTTCACAGAGAAAAGGGATGGATCACGATCACAAATACTTGACCCCCAAAACAAAAAACATACGGCAATTTTTTTGCCTTGTGTGTAACCTTTTGAAATATCCCCGTGTGACCGTGACACTGCCATAATGAGAACACGATGTTCATAGAGATACGATATGGTTGCCCTCCAGTGGATTTCTCGAAAGTCTCTGCAATCGTGTAATTCTTGGAGAGAGGAAACAAATAACTGACTAAAGGGGAAATTAGATGGAGAGAGAGAGACACACACATACAGACACACAGACGGAGAGAGAGAGAGAGACAGAGAGAGACAGAGAGAAAGCGGGCGAATGAGAGGGTCACGGGCGGCTACCGATATTTAAGTTCCTCTCAGAAGGATCTCCTCATCGTATTGCATTTCCTGGTTTTAACGAGTTTACTTTGATTCCATCTTATTTGCTCCACGGCGCCACGACCGTTACATATACGACGAAGTTTGCCTTGCTTATACTTAATGACAGCACTACCCACTTCCAATGACCTTATCACCGCACTACACCGCTTCTCTTACTCGTATATCACTTGAGTTTCAGAGATATCTTCGGCAGCGGAGAGAGGTCAGTTTCTTGATGAATATAAAGCGCGCTGGTTGATGAGAACTGCTGTTAATAACACGATCGCAAAGACTTTCAAGAAATCAACCTAAGGTAATTTCACTAGGCTTGCCCATCACCTCTTGTCATTATTACATAATCCAAATTTTATTTCTAAAAGCAACAGAAAAGGGTATTGACCATTTCCCATAAGTTCATGTTTGTTAAATCTTTGAGATCATGTTGGATTTACCATGTTTACTCTGGCAGTTTTTTTCTTAGTGTAAGTTTTTTTTTTCTGTCGTGGAATGTTAAGATTTAACATCCGCGAAAGCTGAAATAGCTCAAGCCAGAAAAATTTTCTGGAAAATAAAAATTGATACTGGTTTTTACAGAAGAATTATTTTCATACCACGATTCAAATTACGGTCTAAATTTATTAATGAATAGTGTCAAAATGAATTCCATAACATTGTCACCAATCATTTCCTCCCACAACCCTGTAGAATACATGTATTTCATATAATTAGCATAATTTTCATACGTCAATTTATCTTTCGTGAATGAAGCTGTACAAAATGGTGTATTGGAACAAAATTACGAACTCGTTTTTAGTTACTATTCCCCTCCAAATCAAAATGATTGACATTTTGGGTTATGCTCGAAGTAGTGTTTGCATGACTCCTTAGTTAAGTGATAGAGGTACATACGTTGTCATGGTAACGGGGTCTTATCGCGATTGTCCTTCGTCCTGTCATCCTACATCACCCTCATCCACTTGGAGCAAAATAACATCCAGCCGTCATCCAAAATTCCTACCATGTTCTCGTGTCTCAATCTAAAAGCTAGAATTACTTCTCGAGTATCGGTTAAGAGTGCACCCTTCTGGAAACTCTCTTTCTGGTGTATCTGATCTGAATGTTAAAACGTCGAATGCAGGATTGAAAGAGAGTCAACTCGATAGAATAACACTTTGATGCTGAAGCCCAGGAATACTAAAATTGAGCTAAAAGCCTTCGGTGAGATACTCTTGGGGCATTTTAACAATTTTTCCACAACCTCTGCGTAATGGTGGTAATGTAAAAAACAGTGGATTTAGTTTACATTCTGTGTCGAATTTATGAGGGTAAGAAAGTTAACTACAAGAAGCTAAGCAATTTAATTTATAGGGCGAATATGCACATTGATGAATGGTGCCACAGAATTTTTATCTTCTTGCATTTCATAATGATGATGGTGGTGGTGGTGTTGATGATGACGATGACGATGATGAGGATTCATTTCACAGCATTTATACGGCTCCATAATTCTGACACATTTGAATGCAAAGGCTCCTCAAATGAAATAGGGGAAATTGAGCATAGTTGTATATCAATCGATACAGCAATGTAAGTCTTATACATAATAATGGTTTCTTGTCGAAAAATTGACCTATACCCTTTAACTGCTTTAGCTGCTTCTGCACATGTTAATGCATCTCTCACACCTCTTTATATAGCCCAAAATACAACCATACAGGTGAGAGTTAGATCATGATGATGAGGATACAAGCCGCCTCAAGACATCGGCCCATCTATCATGACTAACACGTTACCTGTTAATATGACTGCACGACATCACACAGATGGGTTCCTGACAACAACTTGATTAATATCATCTTACTAATACCTTGATACACTGATTTTATCCGAAAAACCATTTTTAGGGCAAAATGTGGCAACATTGTTATTCAAAACATTCTATCTTTGGATCTCATTATTTCACACGATAATTACTTCATATTTGATACCTTTGAAGTAATTTTTGGTAAATGGATAAGAGATAGCCGATAACGGCTATCCACGACACTTAAAACATGTTTTGGCAAAGCTACTATAGGGTTTTTTTAAAAGCAGACGAAATTGATGTGTCGTGTCCGTTATACGCTTAATTTTTCATGTCTAGGTAACGATAGATTATTTAACGATTGTATTTTGGTTTCAAATCATTTACTGGAAAGCATTAAAGAGGTATAGTGTGATAAATGCTATAGCATGTATCACACTAAGAGACATGGGCCCGAGTTTATTTACCTCAGGTTTAACACTAATTTATCTCCACTCGTTGACGTATTGTTTACGTCATAAACACGTGACTCGCTGTAGATGGCGACATCGTGGCTAAATCTGTGAATGCTTTTTGGCTTGTATGTGTGAAAGATGTTAGAATGTGGTTGATTGATGCGACTGTGAAGTTGAGGTTAATTGAGGAGATGCTTCGAATCCAATCACAATCATTAGAGAGAAGGAGGCACCCACACAGAAGTGGGGAGCATAACATGAAGCGCCCTTTCACAACTTTCGACAGCACAGTGAAAAAAGAAAAAAGAAAAGATAGTGCTAAAAGCAACGATGTAAGCATCCATCTACGATTGAATATTTCTTTAACTGACTGCTAAGTAAGCCTTATAAGTAAAATCATGAAAAGGTGTCCATAAGTAAGCGACAAGGGGACCGACGGTTTTAAGTCCTCTCCGAGGGACCTGCAAATGATGATTAATGCCTTATTAAAGGATACGACTCGCGCATTGACTGGGTTTCGAACCCGGAATCTCTCGGTGCGATACCATGTCTATACCAACGAGCCATCGCGCCTATTTCCACACATTTTCTCTCGTCGATTTGTTTGTCTATACAGAGCTATAATGTTGAGACAAGATTATCATGTCACCCTTTCCTTCATTGTTTTCGATGTACCATTCCAGCTCACAAATGAAAATAGATCGCTATGAGAAAAGAAAAAATTGTTTGTTAGGCAAGCAAACCGATAGCGAGATCACTTTTCTTAAATCATCTCTGTTTGGATCATAAAACCAATCCTTCAAAACCTATCTTGATTGGCTAGACATCGGTAAGAATAACATCGACGGTCCTTTGATAACTTGGCTTCAAATTAAATGTCCTCATGCCAGTCACAGTTAAATCATTCATTCTATAAACACAGTTTGGTTATCGCATTATACCGTCTATGATTGTGTGTATCCCACGATACAGCAGTGATTAATAACCCATCCAACTTTATCATAAATGACAGCTATTACAAGATATTGGTTATTCTATCCCAAAATAATTTATTCCTCTTCTATTGTAATACACTCTTACATGCCGTATGGAATGAATTCAGTCAATAACCAATATGAACATGAGTGGTCTATTAACGTTCCACTGTCTTCTGTAGATGTGGAACAATCGGATGAGATTTTTATTTCTTTTAAAGGGATCCGGTAACTGTCTCAGATTCTGAAACAAATCCTGGATTTAGCTCATGCTGCAATGATAATTATAAACCTTTATAAGCTCAGTCAGGACTGACTTAATGACTGTTGGTTAGTAGCCAATCGCCTGTTTGATTGTCATGATATTTAGTATTGGAAATGGAAACCAAATTCTGCGTTTGCCAAACGGTTTTCATAACATTTCGGTCTATTGGGGAAAACGAATATGGTAAAACCGGTCACTCAAATATTTTTATTTTTTTCAGGCACTTCTTGATCATTTTGAAGCGTGATTTTTGTTAGGGCTTCAGTATATAACACCATATCACAGACACTGATTACACGCATGGCCGTGTATCTCAGATTACATTGTTAAACGATGCCTTTAACCGTCCTGCTTACGAAGACCTATATTCAATTCAGTTTAATTCATATTATATCAATATTAATAGACATGGGTGGAAACATTGGAATTGTCCTTAACTTGATTTCTTGAAAGTCTTTGCGATCTTGTTATCATTATTTGTAGACCTACACAGTCATATCAAACATCATTCGTGACGAAGAGAATACAGACAGCAGGTGTGCATCTAACTGTACTCATCACCATCGAGATCAATGTGATAAATCCCCTGCATGTGCCCCAAATTCTCTTGAGCATTGCCTGTATGTGGGATGTGCCGAGATAAAATCGCCTTAATTGAACCTGATAAATTACATGCCGTTGGCTGAGTAAAAGTTGAAAGACATGAAACAAACAGAATATTTTATTTGGCGGCACGTATCACACACAATCTGCAATCTAATTAGTGATTTGACATGTACCTATGAGCGTGAGCTTGAGGGGTTGCCAGGTATAATCAAGGACATAATATTATCACGGGTATAATTTGATAGATTTGATGAAAGGTTTGGAAAATATGTTATTTTTAAAGGGACGGCTTTTCCATGGTGGAAAACATTATTTATGGAAAGAAAACTCAGTACTACCTGTGATTATGAAGATTATTATACATTGAATACAAATAATTTCAGGGAATGATAATGAGTATTTAACTCACTTTCTTATACGGTCAAACGAGATATTGCTTGGGCTTGGTAGGCCATGCAGACTCAGTTCTTAGTTCACATAACAATTTTCATGTCAGGCTGTTTAATTACCTCATATTGCTTGATGAACAAGACTGAATATAATATATTGGATTATTATGACAAAGAAAATGACATAAAGAACGCATCGGTTTTGCAATGTTACTGAGGTGCATAAAGTACTCGGTATGACCTTTACATTTTTTCGATTTCGAATAACCTTCTTTTTGCTAGCATGGCAATGGGGATAACAGAAAAAGCACACGTCATGTCATGACCATGGAATATTCGGAACTAAGCATCGATGAAAACTTGCACAGAGGTTTGAGAGAAATGCATAATAACCAGCGTATAAGGAACCATCCCCAGCACTTTATTAACCAGTAACACGGCAGTCATGTACAGCCAATAAAACTCCACTTTCCTGATTATTAAAGTCATGTGTCAAAGTCATCTCTCTTAAACATGCCTCATTATGCTAACGAACTTTTAAAGGAAGACACCTACCTTTTCCAATCAGTGAAAAAAGACACCTTGTACTCAGGGAGGAATTTTAAATTTGGAGGTAGTTCTATTCATAAATACCGACAAATAAAGAAACCTGATAAAACAGCAATGCTTGTCATCACGTATTCCTATAAACACTTTCCTCTGATCTTATATTTTAAAGCAGCGATTTTAATTACCACTTCTGCCTTTTTCTTGGCATATTTTTTCTCTTCTCTTTTTTTATAGAGTAAATACCATGTAGCCTATACAGAAAGAAGTCAAGACCTTTAGCATGTTTAAATCATCCATTACAAAAAGTTATTGTCTCCTATTTAAACATGAGGGCAATAAGAAGGTCGTTTTGATGAAAAACGCAACAGTAGCTTTTCATTTACCTTTGAAATTTAGTCATTTCCGCGAGAGTTGTAGATATTACTTTTAATTTTGTACCATTATAATTCTAAGTCCTTTCAATATCATCACAGGCGTACCGCAAGCGTGTTTGTTGTATTTTCATTAAAACGTATACCCGACTCTGGATTAGTATTGTGTTCTCGGGTGCATGCCTCCGATAAGGTAATGCATTGTTTTGTTGTAAAACCGCTTGCATAACGAAGAAGAAGGAAAGTGCAAATTGGATATTGAAAGCACTATAATATTGCTTCCGTTAATCTACTTTTAGGCGATTTCAAACTGCTCTTCATGCTAACTGAGAAGCTTATCACCACTTTACCTATATTAGGTATGCCTTTAATGATAAGAGCCCATCGGTTTCTATATAGTCCTGTAGAAGTTTTTCAGACCCGGAAAAGCTGTTAAGTACAAGGTTTTTTTGTTGATTTGTGTTCTAGATGGGTATTGAAGTAAATTCAGCTTGGTTGCCAGCTTGGCAACCTTGGGCAACTTTTTTAATAGCCATATTAGCATAATCATCTATGTATAATGTTGCTAATCTCAATCCAGGAAGCCTGAAAACATCGATAATACGACTTTTCAAGGGTTTTCTATGACAAGGAATTCATTTATGACACCAATTTTTATTTTTAAGTAATACAATTGTCTTAAATAGCATAATTAGCATAATATGTACAATACATGGACTTCTTTGTCATTGTTTATCTATAAAGCCTAAAAATGGTGCAATGCCACATTGTAAATCACTTTTGAAAGATTAATCATTAATTCATGAGAAGATATTCCATGTATATGTAGTATAATTAGCCTAATAAGCATAATAATCTAATTAGCATATATGTGCAATTTGTAATAATGTTGCTCATCTCAATCCAGGCAGCCTGAAAACATGGATAAAACGACTTTTCAAGGGTTTTCTATGACGAGGAATTCATTTATGACACCAGTTTTTGATTCCAAGTAATGCAATTGTCTTAAATAGCACAATGAGCATAATGAGCTAATTAGCATGTGTACAATATATGGACTTCATTGTCATTGTTTATCTATAAAGCCTAAAAATGGTGCAATGCAACATTGTAAATCACTTTTGAAAGATTAATCATTAATTCATGAGAAGATATTCCATGTATATGTAGTATAATTAGCCTAATAAGCATAATAATCTAATTAGCATATATATATGTGCAATATGTAATAATGTTGCTAATCTTAATCCATCGGAAGCCTGAAAACATGGATAATATGACTTTTCCAGGAATTGTCGCACTGTTGTATTCGACATCCCTGGCCTATGTACGTACCTGTCTCACCACATCATCAATTCCATCATTATTATCTGCTTTAACCATCTTCAGTGTTTCCAACAGTCTCTCTAAATCCAATGACTGAAGCCCAACCATCAATGTGTATGATGACCCCGTCATTTCCTAGACATTTCATGAGGTTCGACAACATTGCCTTAAGACCAAGATAACCACCACATTGGACATACAATTTGTGAAGCTAAATAGAGTCCGAAATAATTGATATTCTACATAATATGCTAATTAGGCTTATTAGTACAATAATTAAATATTAAGCTAATTGTATTACTTAAAAATAAAAAATGGTGTCATAACTGAATCCCTCGTCATGGAAAACCCTGAGAAAGTCATATTAGGCCTATCCATGTTTTCAGTCTTCCTGGATTAAGATTAGCAACAGTATTACATATGGCACATACAGTGTATATGCTAATTAGGCTAATTATACGACATCTACATGGAATATCTTCTAATGAATTAATGTGTAGTCTTTCAAAAGTGATTAACAATGTTGCATTGTTGATAAACAATGACAATAAAGTCCATATATCGTACATAAATTATGCTAATTAGCTCATCATACTATTTAAGACGATTGCATTACTCAAAAATAAATACTGATGTCATAAATGAATTCCTTGTCATGGAAAATCCTTGAAAAGTCACATTATCCATGTTTTCAGGCTGCCTGGATTAAGATTAGCAACATTATTACATACTGCACATATATGCTAATTAGATGATTATGTTAATTAGGCTAATTATACTACATATACATGTAATATCTTCTCATGAATTAATGATTAATGTTTCAAAAGTGATTTACAATGTTGCATTGCACCATTTTTAGGCTTTATAGATAAACAATGACAATGAAGTCAATATATTGTACATATTATGCTAATTATGCTATTTAAGACAATTGTATTAATTAAAAATAAAAATTGATGTCATAAATGAATTCCTTGTGATAGAAAACCCTTGAAAAGTCGTATTATCCATGTTTTCAGGCTGCCTGGATTGAGATGAGCAACATTATTACATATTGCACATAATTATATGCTAATTAGATTATTATGCTTATTAGGCTAATTATACTACATATACATGGAATATCTTCTCATGAATTAATGATTAATCTTTCAAAAGTGATTTACAATGTTGCATTGCACCATTTTTAGGCTTTATAGATAAACAATGACAATGAAGTCAATATATTGTACATAATTATTATGCTAATTATGCTATTTAAGACAATTGTATTAATTAAAAATAAAAATTGATGTCATAAATGAATTCCTTGTGATATAAAACCCTTGAAAATTCGTATTATCCATGTTTTCAGGCTTCCTGGATTGAGATTAGCAACATTATCACAAATTGCACATATGCTAATTAGATGATTATACTAATATGGCTATTAAAAAAGTTGCCCAAGGTTGCCAAGCTGGCAACCAAGCTGAATTTACTTCAATACCCATCTAGAACACAAATCAACAAAAAAACCTTGTACTTATCAACTTTTCCAGGTCATGTACATGGTATATGGTACCGTCTACTGGACTAATATCAAATGCTTTTCCTTCCAAACGTTTCTCTCGACCTCACTTTTATACCGTGGAATACACCATTCGTATTGCATCCATTAAAGAGGTTTATAATGAACTCCCCGGCAAGTGTTATAGCTCGAAAGTAAATCAATCTGTCAATATGGTGGTCCACAATCACATCAGGACACCTGATGATGTGCTAAACTTTAATTACCTGTGATAATCATCAGAGGTATTGAGAATGATATTATTCTTTGAAAGAAACAATTCTGAAATTAAAATACAAAGAGGGTAACCGTCTTCGTGCATGAAAGACGCGTTGTTTCTCGTTGTTTCGCGTTGTTTCTGCACATCAGAAAGGAAAATAAAAACTAGAGAAAGATGATCATTATTTATATTTCTCCCAACCTGAAAAAAAAGTTCGTTATATTCAACTTCTATAGTGGCAATTATTACATTTTACTGATCTATATACGCCTTAAGCCATATTTGGGGATTTAACATTATGTATTTAAAAAAAAAAACATATCCATGCATGCGTGACATGCAGGAGCCAGGTTTAATTCGAGATGATCTTACTATCTGGAGAAAAGTGTTGTGTGCTGATTTGCAGGGAGAATAAAATCGATTTAGAATACGTAAGACTACTCCAATTATTGATGGTATTCATCAAGGGTCACTTAACTATCGATCTACATCTTGATTTGGAGAAGTTTAGGGCCCCAAGATAACTATTATTCGGAAAATACGAGCAACGTTGAACACATCGACGATAGTGTGGTGTTTCTGCATGGTATATAGAAAGTACAAGGTTTCTGAGAACTGCATATTATTATCGTGTGACAAACATTGCAATCATGAGTGTCCATTGTAATACCAGGAACAGTGTTTTACATTTTCCCTGGTAATATTTTTAGTCTATATAAGTACATATCCGAAACTGTCTCATAGGGATATTATATCAGATGAAAGATATTTATTGTATAATATTTAGATTGAATATGCAAAAAAAAACACGCCGTGATGAACAAATTGTGGCTCTTATAATCTGTTTCATTCCTCCCTCCCATCAACTTTATAGCAGTGGGCATCGATCCCGTTTTAAAGTGACTCGGTAACATTGTTGAAAGTTGATGCAAAAATCTGTGAACACTTTAATGTCTGGAATGGTAAATAGAGCCAATTCATTGCTTTGTAACGATTTAAATTCACCTAAAATGTAATTCAATAATTATTGTAATACATATAATATAGTTGGGAGAATTAAGGAATCGATCAGATCAGTTTTCCCCAAATTGCATCATTAATAATGGTCTGTTTTCACTCAAACTATCAGATTATCTTGTACATCTAGCATTGAAGTCACTACCTTAGCTCCATTTTCTCTCATCTGAACAATGTTAGCAAGTTCCTTTAATGATGGTGGGGGTGCAAGTGCTTAAACGCCCCATACTGAGAACACATAGTGAATAACTAAATTATTGGGGAGGGCTACTTAGTACCCCTTTGACTCTACTCTCAAAGGCTTTCCATTTGGATGTGTATAACATGGCCTGCATAATAAGCCGGACTCCAGAGGTAGCTGGTGAGCTCTATTCCATAATGATGGCTGAAATGCTCACATCCCAAATTGACTTGAGGATAGTCAACATGGTAAAAGCTTAACCTCTATAGTAGTCCTCAGATGCAATGCTTGTGCATGGCGAGTAATATATGCCTAACCTAGTGATGTGCAAAAATAAATTATAAAATGTTTATATTTTCCCGACTGTTTGCAAACGCCAATGGCAATATGGATGTAGCGACGAGTCCTTACCAAGAAGACCAGACGTGTGTGTTGTGCACATTGCAGTGAGTAATGTTGTCTAGTCCTATATGGAAACATGGTATTTCTTCAATTTCTTAAAAGACTTCGCTTAATGGAGTTAAAAGAGTTAAAAATACTGCAACCTTGCATACACAAGTTTGAACTTGAGTAGCAAAGTTTTTTTTTTAAGACAACGGCGCATGTTGATAGCATTCGGGATTTAGAACAAAAGCAATAACAAGGTCATAAATGTGATGCAAGTTACTGGTAACATTAATCGACAATAACAATCTTGTAAAAAGAACACTGTATCCATTTCTTCTTCTTTTGAGAGGGGTGGGCACTTTAAATCACATTACTTTTATCCTTACTCTTTTAATTTTCAAAAATATTATAGGCCAAGGCGTGTATTTGGAAAAAAAAATCGGTCATCTTTAATCTAATTTATAATATGTTTTCAGCCCCTTATCACATTAGAGCAAGGTGCAGATAACATGATAACTCTCAAAAGGGGCGAAGTCCAGGAATAAAATTAGATAACAACATTTTATTTGTCTTCCCAAGTGACATTCACACAAACCCAGGTATAATATCAATATGCGATACTGGGGATTGAAAGTTTGAATTGTAATGAGTCACTGTTTGCCTGTCTGATATTCTTCGGTAAACATTTATTATACGTGATGCATTGTGGAAAATGATTCTATTTTTAGACGCATGGATCGCATGTGTGTGATCAAGTACAAGTCATTATTGAACTCCTCCCAACAAAGTTATTTTGGAACCACTTACAATCAATCAAAATGTATACGGAAGGTTATTATAAAGCTTTTCTCCCCAACTCTTTTTCGTTCTCTCTCTCTCTCTCTCTCTCTCTCATCATAATAGCCTACACAATTTTACAAGAGGCATTTTCTTTCTCCTCATTCCTCCCTTATCACTGTGGTTGTACTTTCTCCTGCAACCAAGGGCGGTAATTTCTTTTCATGACCGGGGGGGGGGGGGGGGGGGGGCATTTCTGAAATGTGAGAACACTATAATGAGGTGTTGCGTAATGCGATAAAGTATTGTTGCATTTGGTTTACATTTCTCGAAAGTCCATCAATTGTGCTTCTTATCAAAAGAAACCTATGATGATACACGTTATAAAAGTTACTGTAGAAACTATATTAGATATTGCTTTTACCTCAATTTACTGGATGTCACTATGAGACTTTGTAGAAGATTTAATGATTTCAAAGAGAGTTAGTATTTTCCATCGATTTCTTATTAAGTGATCCACAGTGCTATTGGAATTGCCCTAGGTTGAATTTTCGAAAGTCTTTGCGATCGCCTTAAAGGCCCACTGCACTACTTGTAGCTACTTGCGCCCTCTATATAACAAACAATGACTAATCGGTGACCATTGGTCCCCCATGATCCTCTTTTTCTTATGTTAACTGAGAGCTGAGTTGATGAGATAACCACCTGTCCAGTGACCTTGCAGGGCAGTCTAATCCCTCCTATAAACTAGTACAGATAAGCTTTAAACATGCATGGACTATAAGATTCATGTCGATCGTTATTATCCTGGTATGATAGTATGCATGGTGTTTATAGACGCATCGGTCAAGTTCGAATTAAGGCTTTAACGACATTAACGGTGTGGATGTCTACGTTAAAGACATGTAATATACACCATCAGCAAATCGTAAACAGAATCAGTGGTCGATCGCTGGCTTGATAACGGAATACAATGATTATATTCACAAGAGCATAGGAACGGCGCTGGCGGGTTATGTTAACATCAAAACGACTAATTTGTTATTTGCCTGGGGATAACTCGACATCTACCAAAGATTGTCCGATTTCAAATTATTTTTAATAACATTATTCTGATTTGAGCCCAGGCACGCTGGTATACAAACAAGTTGACCTCGACACGTAGGCCTGCTGCTAATACAATTAGCATGAGCTACGAGGAATGCAATTTTAAATTTGATATAACTCTCATGTACGTACAATGTTTTATACATTGTAGAGGATAAGGGGTACTGTTTCTCTATAACTTTGATCATTATGAGCATGATGAGGTTAAGGAAAACATCCGCCTACTGGAAGAAAGAGAATGTCAACAACTCACCCAGTCTTGTTTCCAACATAAGATAAGGCCGGCCAATGTTATAAGCGCCCTTGTTTTAAAGGGGAGATAAAAACTGGCAATAACTTTACGGCATGTAATTTAAGTCCACAAGACTCACCCCCCCCCCCCCTCCTCCCAAGAATAAATAATAACAACTCTTAATGGGTCTATAACTAATGGAACCGCCCATCATGCTCACTGCGTGACACTGCCCCCCACCCCCCCCCCCCCCCACACACACCCATACACACATACCCTTTGGGGGTGATTCCGTCTCTTGCAGCTATAGTTTATGGTTACTAAGCAGATATTGGCAACAGTGATAAACTACGGTATTTAACTTCTTGTCAATAACTCAACATCTACCAAAGATAATGCACAATTTTATTTCGTGTTTAGTTAGTCATGTACTTAAGAATGTTGGTTACATGAGAGTTGAACTGACATTATATAGATATGTGATTTGTATACTACCAATTTAATTGCGGAATTCATCTAATTTACAAGCATTGTGAAGAGTACAAAGGCTCTACAGTTCCGCCCCCCCCCCTCCCTCCCCGCCCCAACACTCCACTGAGGACGGAGTGAAAGGAGCATATCCGAATCCCTTAGGAAAGAGAATATTAACCATCCGTGTTTTACAATATCCTCAAGCACATGCAGTATCTGCCCCGATCGTAAAAGGTCGATCAAAGACAGAGAGATAAGGAGCTAATATTTACCAAGGACAAGAAGCTTTCCTGTTCCGATGAATATTAGATGCGATTGTAGGCTACTAGGCTACCTGTATTTGCTAAGTTCATCCTCTTGGAGAAAGCTAAGGTGTCAACCTTCTTATTATCGAGCATGTCAGGAGAACTTTTCTTGATGTATAAAATTATTATGTATGGCTGCAAAGTTGCCATTTGCGTTTAATTCGAAAGCATTCCCATAAAAAGTGGGTTTATTTTAGATCTATAATATACGAAAATTATGGAGAAAATGCATTTAAAAACTTTGTTATATTTATTGAAAAAGTGGTTGAAGGTCTCGGTTCCTTTTTCTCTCAACCTATATTGTCTCTCTATAATTATTTTGATATCTTCCTCACGGAATGTTTTTTGTCCTTTAAAGCTGTCTCAACTCTCCGATGTCTCAATCTGCCCCCCCCCCACCCCCCAGGATGGAAGTTCTGTACTCTCTAAATTTGAAAGTCTTATTTTTAAATCTTAAAGTCTTACTTTTAAATCTAACAGAGACTGATATTAGTGACGAACCCTTTGGGATTTAAAATAAGTCTTTATTAAGACTTAAAATGTTAAAACCACAAAAGACTTAAAATATAAGTCTCTTAGATTTAAAATTTAAATATTTTCAGTTTTACCTTTAAATCTTTTCAAGGTTTATTTAAACATAAATCTTTTATATTTCAAGTCTTTTAATATTTACTTTAAACCTTTCTTGAATTCATTTCAAAAATAAGTCTTAGCTAAGACTTAAAATTTTAAGTCCCTGAAAGATTTAAAGTTTAAGTCAATTGTATTTATATTTCAAGTCTTTTAGATTTACTGGTCTAGCTGAGCCATTAGAACCATTTGGTAAAACTTCTAACCAGTTGAACGGCAACAACAATTCAATACTGGTACGTCTGTATTTTCAATGTAAAGGCATCGGTAATAAGTAGACTTATACATAATTTAATTAATCGAATTTTGTTCATATACTTGTATTTTATTGAAATTATTTTAGTTCATAGTTAATGTTTCCCTTATTCATGTTTAATTAAATGTAATTCATACGAAGTAGCGAAATGTCCTAATAACTGGTAATTTATATTTGTAGTATTTTCGAAATGAATTGCATATACCTAAATCATCAGTAATTAAGAAATATGCTGTAAATTCAGATAAATTGTTAAAAAAACATAGATCTGCACGCACCCCATATTCAATATGCAAATTAATTGGTGTCAGCTGGTTCAACTGGAAATATGCCAACAGTCAGTCATCAACTGGTGCAACTGGAAATATACACATCTGATTGGCGAGAAGTTTAAGTCTCTCCAAGATTTATATCTAGAAGCTGGTTTCGATAAAACTTTTAGTCGAATTCCCAATTTATTAAGTCTTAAAGACTTGAAATATTTTAAGTCTCCAAATGGATTTAAAATTTAAGTCCTAGAAATTATCGCTGGTTGAAATATCGCTATATAGCGATATTTCAACCAGCGATTTCGGAGCTCTCGAATACTATTTCACTTTCAAAGTCATCATTTCATATGCCCAGTTTAACTTCGATTACCAACTGGATAAAATAAGACGGGATTTAATGCTTGAATGCAATCACGTCTGGATATAATGTAGGTCGGCAACGTAAACCCTTGATGACCAGGTCAATGTGATCATATCCCTGCATGTAGAATATGACAGGCATTTTCGGAATGCAATCACAAACTGACCGCTGTACTAACATGGCTATCAGGCATGAAAATTGAAACGTCAATTAGTAAAGATTAAGGTAACACCACACGACTGGCATGCACTCTTAAACGTAGTATAGAGGAGTGGAATGCACTCTAAGATCACTTTGTTTTGGCGTTAAATCCACTCCAAAATTTTAGTTGAATCCACTCCAGAGTAGTGGTATGGTATGGTATGGTTCTTTTTATGGTTTTCTTTTTTCCAAACCAATAGAACAAAATAGAAAAGTACATAAACAAATCAAAAGTATATTGACCGGCTGGATAGCCCACTCAGCTTATTTATTTTGATAGAGAAAAAAGAAAATCGTTTTTCCTTGGGGTCCAGAAAATTTAATGAAAAGTGAACTTACAATAAAAACAAAATACAGCAATATAGTCGTAAAGATGATAAATAACGGTGGTTGGGTCAGGCTATTGTGAGAATGGATGATTCCATCAGGGAGGTGTTTTAACTCACATACCCTGATTCCATTGGAAGTTCACTCCAAAACGAAGTGACCCCCTAATGATGACACCTAAAGAGTGGATTTCCACTCCTGTACAGTTCGAAAGTGTATTGAAAATAAAAATACCATAACAACCTCGACCGACGTCAAATCAAGGAATGGTTCAACGGTGGAAGAGTGACATTTTGGATTAGGTATCAAAGATAACAAAATGCAAATTCTCCTTATCGAGACGCTGGCTTGATTCAAGTGAAATGAACACCGCGGGGCACCGCACACCTTTCAAGTAGAAACCCTCAAGCTTAATCAGCTATGCAGTGCGAGTTTCAAAGTTTCAGGGGAGCCAGAATGGTGAGCCCCCCCCCCCCCAAACCCCCTGCCCCTGCGCACACGCACCTTCTACTGACTTGTAGCTATATCACTAGTTCTGTATTTGAATTATGATATTTTTTATTGCATAATTTATTATAGTTATATAAGACTTCCGTATTTTTTTGTTTTGGGTAAGCAAAGAGTATACAAAAAAGAAGAATATGAAGAAGAAAAAAAGGTTATGAAAATGATATGTGTGAGGTACATACACAGTCCGTTTCATGTTCACGATATAAATATATTTCATTTGCGTCCATTTAGACGATATGGCATTGATAGAGGTCACTGAATTCACCTGTTCAGATAACTATAGCTTCGTGAGTGGATCAATGAGTCCATAGAAAAGCTATTGATAGAAGACCTTGCCCTCTACCACTGTAAGAGTGATAGGGGTAATAGAGTGAAAATGGTGGAGGATGATAATTTCACTCTCAATAGACAGGGGCAGATCTAGGGGGCAATGGGGTTACGTGCCCCCCCCCCCCCCCCCCCCCCCGTCAAACAGAATCCTAGATCCGCCAGTCATAGATTCGTCATAATATCGTCAACATGTTAAACATTGTGCCGAAATTTCCCCCAAAGTCGCCGATGATTAAAACCATCAGACGAGGTAGTGCGAGAACGTGACAGAAGAAAAGAAAAGGAATATGATGGAATAACGATATGACTGACGTAATACAAATACACAAACACTGGCTATTATTAGCCAACGACACCCGAATTCCGCTTGCAAGTTGATGAATTCCTGCACGTACTCCACGAACCCGATGGCCGCTGATCGCGCGGTCAGTCAGTGTTTTATTCAATGTCGTCGTCCACCCCGAGGCACATGATCAGGGGTGACGATCGACACTGATGTTTATGTATGTGTATAGTAGAGAGGTCTGATTTCAGGTTTCATTCACTATGTAGACAGCCAATGACAACATTAAATGAGAGATGAATCGCATTGAAGGATATATACTAGATGGGAAAGTCCAAAGTTGTTATCAGATGCCAATTATATGTAGGAGGGGGGGGGGGGGGGGTATGGAGCTCTTTTAAAAAAAACTCAACACACCCCTTTTTTTGCCAGGGGAGGGGGCCCGTCTTCTTCTATTTTGTTTAAAGGTACAATTAACGTTAGGGGCTGCCCCCCCCCCCCCCCCCTGGATCCGCCACTGGGCTCTGTTACCAGTAACCTGGATGACGATCGAATACGACATGAGCTCTTCGGTACTCCAGTATAGCCTTTCAAAGGAGTATGCATAATGGCCAATATTTTTAAACGCCGAGGGGGACTTCACGCTACATTAACCCCTCCCCCCCCCCCCCCTCAGTGGTTTATAATTATCAGAACCCGCTTTATTCTGACTTGGGGACCTAGACCTACATCAGTTTTGAACACAAACAAAGGATTATGGTGCAAGTTTTATTTTTGGAACAATAATGTAATCTTTGTTTGTATTCCATTCTACTCACTCCCTTTGATTTATTCATGACTTGACCCAAATCACTTCTCAAAATGCCCCCAGCAGAGGATCGATAGGGCATTGCATTATGTCATGTAGGCCAACAGAGCAGAATATAATCACAATATGCTGATAATAAACCTTGCACTTCAGTTGTTTGTAATGCTGTCAGAAATTGAATAATCATATGCTAAACATGATCATAAAGACTTTCAAGAAATCAACTCAGGGGCAAATTTAATTACCAATATCTTTATCCAATAGGATTAATATTCAGATTAGGTTACACGCCACAGTAATGTTTAAATTAATAGGTGATTGTCATGGCTACGGAAATTGCCTCAATTTGATTTTTAATTTTATATATTTTGTATAGTTGTTTGCGATCGCAGTGCTAAGAACACAATCATGATAAATTATTGATGTTTAGTATTTGCCTATCACTGTATCGGTCTATTTCTTCAATTTAGGCAATAAATCATAACTTCAGAATTTATCGCACTCTTAACCCACTTGTGACCGAATACTCAGACAACAAATGGAAAGTGGATGCATTAGACTTTCCCTAAAGACAACTTTCAAATTAATCTCAATTTAACATGTCGCCTTTGGAAGTGCCTCGATGCGAAATTCAATATTCGGGCTAGAGCAGACGAACGAAGATGATTCAAACCACCGAGGCTAAGGCGATATCTCTCTAAATCCCACACGCCATTAACGTTGTGTTTAATTCCATGACACGCAAGGGCAATACAGAATGATAGATATCACATTATTGGTGACGGAAACGGTGATTATTGTGACGATTATTGCATTTGCATTAATATCTAATCGTAAATCACACTATATCGAATGAGATATGTAAGAAAAAAAGAAAAAAGATAAAAGAACGAAAGTATAAAGAGAGGAATCGAGAAGTAATTGCAGATGAAAACTGGCACATAAGGAATAAGGGAGGGGGAAAGGGGGCGAGTAAGAAGAGAAAGACGACGAAGAAAGAAATTGAGAAAGATGATGATGAAGATGGTGAAGAAGATAAAGAGGAGGTAGAAGAATTATCGAATAATGGAAACGAAGAATACAGTCTTTAAGAAAAAGAAAAAGAAAGTAGTAAAAGAAACGACAAAGAAAGAAAAAAAGATTTTGAAGATGGGGAATGATATTAAGCACCGTTCTGACAAGAAATG
Organism: Strongylocentrotus droebachiensis; assembly: GCA_035222895.1. NCBI lineage: Eukaryota > Metazoa > Echinodermata > Echinoidea > Camarodonta > Strongylocentrotidae > Strongylocentrotus > Strongylocentrotus droebachiensis. The sequence goes on from JAVYIG010005040.1 coordinate 99,675, forward strand.
TACTGTACTACTTACTGCCGAGTATAAAGTGGCCCGGTGAAAAATCAGTCAACCTCTTATACCTCACCTAGTAACAATATAACATCGAAAGCGACATCATACTCGCCTACTTGACCTCGTAATACATCTCGACACTATTCCGTATCAAATTAATTAACAGTCCTCGCCTAAACTCCTTAATGAAAATCAGTGGTGCTTTCTCATTACTTTCTCGAGTCAGCAGAACTGCGCCGACTCTCTTCTCATTATTCGGTCTACCTGTCTCTGTCATCTTCGCTTCCTTTTTTCTTTAAATCCCTGTCCGTTCCTTCCCATCCCCCCCCCCCTCCCCCTCTCTCTCAACAGGTATGTTTTATAATGATCCTGTGTATTTTGTTTGTATTGGTCTGTATTTCTACTCTGTTCTCACAACCACACACCCTTCACATGTAAATATATATATACCACTTTTTAATCTAACTGACAATCCTTTTCCTACATTACACAGTGAATACTCGAAGCAAAGATGGGTCACGGAGTTGGTGGATACGGCATTCTCATGAGGCTGAAAGGAATGGCCAACTATGAGGTAAGAAGCCTCTTTTCATTTTGTTGTTTTTGTTTTAAGTAATTTGTTTAGAATTACAAAGGAATTCAATCCAATCTAATATATTTCTACCAATGTCTTGATATCCAATTTACAATCACATATTGCATAACTCCCAATTCAAGAGCATTGGCTTATATTTCATTACTTCACGGCATGACTGTTTTTTAAAGAGCACACACATCTAATATGTTTCATGGGAGTAAATCTCAACTACTTGGTACATCTTGCCTTGAAATTCACTCTCTTTTCCACTTCATGAAATCCTAATCAACACACGCACACACACCAACAACACTTACGTTCCACATCACGATTAGAAGAATTTGATAAAAGAAAGAGTAGGATATAAAGTGATAGGAATGGAAAGGAATAGCTTACCAAATGCTGTGAAAATAACAGTGTGCTTAATTAAATCATAAGAACAGATTACCAGAAGTATAATTTAAATCCAATTTTAATATTCTAATAAATAAACAATTGATATACAAATTACAATGAATATACAGGCACCGTACATTGGTGGAAGAAAGTCATCACAAAATTTAAATTACCATTTAATACCTGAATTAGATATGAATATATAAACACATTGAAAAGGAAAGCAGCCATTGTAGAAATCACATGTATTTTACAATCAACCTGCAAAATATAACTTTGAGAAGGAAATAAGACAGTGCTTTACAGCAAGAATAGCAATTGTTAAAGTTTAAACACATGACCTGTGCATTGTGCACTGACAAATTTCAATGCTGTATAACATCATACTGTTAGTATCCATAAGCCCTTCAGTCTTCAATAAATAAGTAGGTCTGTGTAAACAACACAATTTTAAACAGACAACTCAATAAATAATCTCACTTTGTACAAAAAGAGAACGCAACTTTCATCATAACTAATTGAAAGAATTTGTAAATTGGCTGAGATTTTTTCATTCCTTCTCACATCTTATATAATCAGAAGCAGCATAATGGTGTGTAGAAATAATAGAACATTGGAATTCTCTATTTCCATTTAATGTCATTCTCCTGATTAGAAGCATTTAGAATTCATCATGAAATCAATGTGAGAAGATTCTTCGGAAGTCTCATATCTTCTATCAAAATATTTCAAATTCTCTTCCATTACAAAGATCTTTTTCATCTTGTTTCAAAGAGGATCATGACAAAATGTTCTCTAATCTTTGTTTTTTTCCTCAGTTGGTGCCAGTAGTAATCATTTGTGGTTCAGTCTGTGTGATGGCGGGTGCCTTCTCATCATACTCCCTCTTCAAGAAGACTGATGTGGTGTAAGTATCTACCCCCTCCCCTACCCCCTCTCCCTCCCCCTTCCTGGATCTGCCATCTCTCCTCTAATTTTCATCAGCACTCTCCTCACCAGAGAGCGAATGTAAATGTAGAGCTTCTGAGCTGCAGTGAAGCCTTTGCGGTGTGGTTTTATCTCTAAGGGCTCTGTATAAATGATAACAAGAAGGAAAAAAAGACGGTCAAATGCATGATAAGTTGAAGAAAAAGAACCATATGTCATAGAAAGGTAACTTGTTTCTTACTGTGAATCATCTAGAAAATGGTGGAAAATATACAAAAAGGGAGTGTATAAACTGAAGGAGAAGAACCTCAGTTTATAGAAGAAAACAAAATGGAGGTTGTCTTTGAATCATATAAAATAGACATGCATGTTTGCAATAGTTTAGTTTTAATCCCTGTGGTGATATGGCCTAAAGAAATATAGTTTATCATAATGTTATTATTATCTCATTGTGTCTGTTTATGATCTAAAAACATGTGATACAGGTCATACTCTTACACAAAAGAATTTCAAAAACAAAATTGATAATTCTTGTTAAAAATAAGTTCACAATCCACTGTCATCTCACGGTATTTCCACCCTGGGGCTACCCGCCTCATTAAATGTCTCTAAGGGGGTAACAATATCTCTCTTGAGTCCTTAAATGCCATGTCAAGTGGGAAAGTGAGAAAGATGGAACAATATACAGGGCTCTTGATGTAATATAGTGTTACTGGGTCATGCCTGGAAGGTATAATACAGGAATTTAAAAATGTCATTGAATACCGGTTTCCCAAGCTGCCAAATTTGTAAAATTGTTTTTAACATAGCATGTAGGTAGTATTCACACGATAGACATAATGGAAAGGATTATGATATACACTCCTGACAAAAAATCTGATTCTTGTGAAATAAGGTTCAGAACTTAATGCATTATTACATGTAAATCATGCATCAGAATTATAATATGATCTACAAGTATGACTATAACTATAACCATTTTGAATAATCAGAATTATCAGACTGACATGTTTGATATTTTAATTATTCTTTTTCCTATCCAGCATCAACAGGAAGTCAAATCCACATCGATGGGTTAAAGTACAGGAGACAGAAAAACAAAAGGTAATGTATGGATGAATAATTCTATCTTTCCAAGCAAAATGATCACAAAGGGACGTGTTCCAAAAAGTTTGATCCACTGTCCTTATACAATTGTATAGCTGAATGAATTACACAGAAATAAAATCTTGTATACAATGCAACTAGCATAATATTTCGGGAGAAATTAAACTTTCTGTGTAAAGCAGGGCTCCCACTTAGCCGAGTTGTATTAGCGAGTTATGGCGAGGTGTGGTGAGTTGCCTCAAAGAGGCACTCGCAATAACTCGCGAACAATTCGGTATGGCTTAGCGTAACTCTTTACAACATTCCACGACTCTCCTCGAAGTCGCGAGCAGTTCCAACATTTTGAACATGTTCAAAAAAATTCCCCGATTCGTTGTAATTCGAGGTGAACTCGCCTACACTCGTAATATACACGTATTACTTGTAACAAGCTCGCGCTGCACTCTTCATAAGGTGGCGAGTTGCTACGAGTATATTACGAGTGTTAAGCAAGTTTACCTCGAGCTACAACGAATCAGCGAAAATTTTGAACATGTTCAAAATTGTCACTGATTCGTTGTTACTCGAGGTGAATTCGCTGTTACTCGAGGTGAACTCGCTTATACTCGTAATATACTCGCATTACTCGTAACAAGCTCGCGCTGCACTCTTCATAAGGTGGCTAGTTGTTACGAGTTATGAAGAGTGCAGCGCGAGCTTGTTACGAGTAATGCGAGAAAATTACGAGTGTAGGTGAGTTCACCTCGAATTACAACGAATCGGGGAAAATGTGTGAACATGTTCAAAATTTTGGAACTGCTCGCGACTTCGAGGAGAGTCTTGGAATGTTGTAAAGAGTTACGCTAAGCCATACCGAATTGTTCGCGAGTTATTGCGAGTGCCTCTTTGAGGCAACTCACCACAACTCGCCATAACTCGCTAATACAACTCGGCTAAGTGGGAGCCCTGCTTAAGAGTGCATCGAACAGATTCATATTTGAGACAAGGCACGACTAATACAAGTGCTGGTTAAAACAAACATGAAATAAATTCCATGAGGTAAAAGAAAGGAAGAAAGAAGACTGAATTATAAAGTTCATTTTAATCATGGTGCTTATTGTTCCCTCATCAATTTCATCGCCTTTTCTATCACCCCCCCCCCCCCCCTCATGGTGCACAAGATAATAAAATAAAGCAATACAATACAAGAGAGCAGATTGGCAAACTATGCCTACCATACTTGATCTAACTACTTTGCTTCTGGTCTTTTTATCTTACAGTTTCTGACTTATGGGCTGGAGTACAAGGCAAAGCCAGCTATTGAACAACTACAGAGGGAAATAGGGAGCCGAAAGTAAGTTTGCATGCAGTGGTGATGGCACCAGTCTCCACAACTAAAAGCTACATGCACAAGAAATAGAGACTACACCGCAAAGGCGCATCCGTTATCTAAGGAGAACCTGGAAGACCTGAAAAAAGTTCTACAATGTATTGCATCTTCGCATTATGAATATACTTTGTGACACATATATGTGATCATTCTGAACATATTAACATTCACTGTGATATGATTAAAAAGTTTTAATTACATGTGAACATTTTGAAGATACTCCACATCTCTAGAACAGAGGAACTCAATAATGTGAACAAGATATTTGAGGATATTTTGTGAGAATCACAGATTTTTACGATTCTGGATATGTAATTAAATTAAATAGACAGTCGATTGAGGCCTCACAACTGTTAATTTTTCAGATTCGTTTTTTGTTGTTGAAAGGAAACCTGATTTGAATAAAAATTACCATAAAATAAAACTATTCTAGATTTGATGATGGTCACTTCTTCCCATGTACACTTGTTGCCAGCTGATAAAAGTAAGCAGTTCATACTATTTCCTCACAGGTTTATGAGTAGTGTTTCTGTTTCCTTCATTATCTACTTACTGCTTAGCAGATGAATTATTAATCATTAATGCGACATAATGGAGACAAAATCTTAAACTTCTCTCGGTCGAAACATGTAAATCATAGAGGATTATCAAGTTCAGGAGCTCCGCGGGAAATTTTCAGACAATTCACTGGAATACTAGATGCTATGTGCCAAAGTGAAAGTATATGAAATTCTATCTATATATCAGACCTTACTATTGATCACGAAATATGTATATAACGATTATTTAATTTGTAAATGAATTTTTGCAATAAGTGCTGTGCAGTGTTCTGATGTTTACCGGTATGTAACTTATCATAGAGTTAGTAATTTATGAAATGTACAATGAGTTTGCCGGATCTATCTCACTCTCTTTGGGTAAAATCTTGTATCATCGAGTGAAGTATCATTTCAAACTTTCCAGGTAAAAAAACACCCAAAACTACATGTTAATGGAAGCATGAAAATACATTTTATTTAAAAAAAGGAATTAAGATTTTATTGTGACATCATAGATCATCATGGAGCTAATAATTCTACAGAATGAAAGCTACTAAATCTTTTTTTTCTTGTTTTTTTTCTTCAATTTTGAAATCATGTAATCACCCTAACCAAACGATGTCACAATCATAACATGAATATTCAAACAAACTGTATTTGCATATTCACGTAAAAGTGTATGTACTGGTAAAGACTTGCTATCCTCTATTCAAGATGTCACCTATCCCACCAAATTGCTTTCTACTGGTAATGTACACAACATACCGGTACATCAATTTCATGTTTTAATTATTCGTGCTGTATGGTTTTTATCATCTTATTGCTGCATATCAGATTTTGTGTCATGTGTATTTCCATGTTCAATTTTTAAAAGGTGTGTGTGTGTGTGGAGCCTATGAAATGTGATCAGTGAAACTGAAAAAGTATACATCTTGCTTTTTATTCCAAACTAGGTATTAGAATCAGGATTTAATGTAGCAAACTCTTCCCTTGTCCCAATAGTGTAACAGATCAGTTCACAAATGCACTCAAATTTATCAAACATAATCATTATTTTCCAAGTGCCTAGTCATGAAAATGTGCAATGATATATTGCCATGTAGGGTGCATATTGGCCATCCCTATGTCAGGTAACAGTCATTTTGGAATATGTTTGTATTACGGTAAATTTGAAAACACTTGTGAACTACCGGTAATCAACTTTACGTGTATGACTCCCTACCCAAAACAATGGTTCATGCTACTGCTAGTTGCAAGCATAATGCTTCAAAATAATCATGACACGTCAATTAAGTGATTCTCTTCGCATCGTACACAATGCAGAATTGATGTACAAAGGTCAAACACATAACATACATTTCTGATAGAAATACTCATGTATGCAAAAAAGCACTGTGATATTAATTTTTTTATTATTACAAGTTTTGGTTTCATGGTTGACTTTGGAATGAGAGAGAAAAATGAACATCATATTCATGGTTTAGATATCAAATATTTGAAGTACAAGCAAGAGTTCATTATGTGGTAAAGATTACAATTCTTTGACTGAAATACATGTTCACTAAGTGTTGTCTTTTCATAGATATCAAAGATCATATTTGCACAAATGGTGCTCAAAGTACAACAATTATAGCAGAGAAATCAATCAAATGTACATGAATGGTTTTATAGACTAAAGTGATTGATGTGCAAATGAATTTGTCATATATTTGCATAAATATTTAGGTAGAAAGACTGACAGAGTCTAGATAAGGATGAGGAGATAGAAGTAATATCATTCAATTAGTCAGAATTCCTTGATATGTAGATATAGTTCAATTTGAATGTTTAGAGCCAGAAATGCAGTATCTCATGATACTTTGACACATAGTTAATGCTCTTTTGGCTCTACACATACAAATTATTATTCATGCAGAATGCATATTTTCAAGGATGAGAGTTAGGCCTAGACATGTTCATTTGAATGTACTACGGTACATGTACATGTACAAATCATTGCCTCAGACCCTCAGGCAAAACCATGCATGCCCTCACATAATGCCCTACTCTCATAACCAGAGGGCAATTTGGTGAACACGATAAATACAGTCTTGCTAGTTATAAGAGTGTTTCGGCACTGAGGTGATGATATTCTATAGTCAAATACCATATCATCTGCTGAGAGCCAGAAGGACATTAAGTCTGTGTTAAAGTATGACTTGATGCCCTTTTGGCTCTAAACAGATGATACAATATGTGCAGCCTCCATATCAGTTTCTTTCCCTATAAAAATCTGATGCAACATCAAGGTATGGTAGCAAATCTGCATGGAAAAGGCTCTCCTGCAAAAGCATGAAATGGATTCTATTGTGTGTGTAATCAAATACATCTCCTTGAATCTGTGAAGTACAATAGAAAAGTGTAAATCTAAATAGCTGCAGGATAATTGAGGAGAAGGTACTTTGTCAAAATGGAAAGGAATATATTGTAGACCACTAATCCTGCTATTCCTGTCCACCAGCTTGTGGGATTAAGTGGATATAATGTAGAATTACAAAAGAGATCTATACCTTAGAACGTACGCATATAGAAATTTAGAAATGTACATGTATGTACTATGTAGCAAGACTCACAGAGTCAATTCCTAATATGTGATGTGTTCCAGTATACTAGTACAGTAGTACTGTATTTTGACTTTACTCTGTCCTAGATGGTCACAATGGAAACTTATTTTAAAAATAAAAAGTACTAAAAAAGGAAAGACAAATTTGTGTCAATTGTTTGTTTTGTGTTATGTACTTCTATTGAGACAAGCGAGACATATAATTCTAAACTGTTTCTTTTTATCTTTCTCTTCAAAACAATACATCTACAAATTGCAGAGTTGTTCTCATAAAAACTCATGAAAACTCATGAATAAACTTCCAGAGTAATTTTTTGTTGTTCCTACTTTATAGATATTATTGCTAATGGAAATTTGGAAGCTCTAAAATATACCATACTTTAAGCACATGCTTTAGATCATCCATACAGCATGATTAAAGTGCAGAGTCTAAGCATCATGTATTCTCATGATTTAAACCAATCTGTTAATCAAAATGGGATGCAGAGATGAAACGCGTGTCAAGTATATATTGGCATAAAGCGAAACCCGATGAAGCATCACAAAGTGAAACCAGTTGGAGAATAACAACAGCATCAATCAGGATAAGGTGGATTAATCAATTACCATGACAGTTACCACTTTCATATGTATGATCTTCTTGATTAAATTAAATTGAATGCATTCCTGAAGTGTTTCAAACCAGATGAAAAATGAATATTAGTTTTATTATTGGACAATATTTCTTTCACATTTTCTTCTACTGTGGTCAATGGATGAGAATGCAAATCCCTGTTCTGTCAAAATTATTATGTGACAAAACCTAAATTGGCAGGATTATCATTTTATTTACAGATTTTTTTTTTTAATGGTTAACAGTACAGAGAAAAATCAAGAAATGCTGAGTGAAAAAAATAATGGTGCCTGGTAAAAATATCAGAGGTAAAATGTCTGAGGTGACATGCCAGATGTAAAAACGTCTGTAATGAAAATGTCCTAGGTACAAATAGGGCAAACATATACAAATGTATTTAAAGAACATCAACGTAAGAGGAGCTGAAATGTTGTCATCTGACAAACAAGTTGAACAACCCTCCTAAAAAAAACATGTACATGTATGTATGCTAAATGACATGAATCAAACTGAATTTTATATCCAATCAGACCAAATCTTCATACTGAGACATAAATAACAGCGTATTACTATTGTTCAGTGATTTATATCATCTGCTGACAGCATAAAGGGCATTATCACATATAAACTTTAACAAAGTTAATGCCCTTTTGGCTCTAAAAAAGTCAAAGGATCATTTCCCTTCAGGCTATTTATGTAAGGAAATTAAAGTAATCTATTCAAGTACTTCAGAGCCTACTAAGAATATAGTCTGTGAATGACTCTTCCATCTTTCCCTCTGGCAATAAAACAAAGCCAGGTTGGAAATCTTAATGCCCCACCCTCTCTCTAACCCCTTCAGGTTTGTGCTCAGTATGATATCTTTACAAATTGCGATTTTGTTAGGGTCATTCAATAGAAATGGAATTGTAAGATTTCTTTCTTTTGACTATACTTTTAACGACAAGGATTTACTAATTATTTTTCTATTGATTGATGTAACCAATATACTAATCATTTAAATACTTGCCATAGATTTTTTTTTGTAATATCATTTATTGAACATGTACGGCTTTCTTCACATGAGCACACATAAAATAAATACTTACAGAATTTTGCAATTTTTTTCTTCAAAAAATAGAAGAAAAAAAAAAAAAAAAAAATTCAGAATTCCTAACATATCAGTTACCAGCAGTTTGGATTTTAATAAAGACTGGACTCGTGCTCTTTGCGATAACAATGGTAATTGCAATATTTAAGATTCATGAGGGAGAAGTGAAAGCTATGTTAGTCAACTTACACACAAGAAACCCAACTAAATAGTAGTAAGATATATCATATACCGTATTTGCCGGCGTATAGGCCGCAGTATTTTTGGAAGAGAAAATATCAAAAAGTCGGGGTGCGGCCTAAGCGGCGAAAGAGTAAAAAAAAGTTTTTTTTTTTTTTAGTTTCGATTTATGGCGCTATGCCTGGCAATGTCTCACAGCTCAGTAATCAGTGTGTTGACTCACCACTCGGAAACTACAACAACACTAAAATTTGACTGTCATCTTGGTTTGAAAGTAATCTTTCTAATAGATCTCAATATGTAGTTTATAATAATAGTTCCTCAAATTTTTTTCTATAACAAATGGTGTACCACAAGGTACACCACTGGTACCATAGGTACTTTATTGTTTTTAATTCACATTAATGAGCTTACACATTCTTCTAAAAACAACATTGTTACTATTATTTGTGACAAGTTTACAAGCACAAATCAGCGCCTTTAACTGCACCTCGATGTTAAATGAAGGTCCTTCCACGCGTGGGTTTTCGGCAGCAAAACAACAACAAAACAAAAACAAAAAACGATTTTTTTTTTTTTTTTTTTTTTTTTTTTTTTTATTTTTTTTTTTTTTAAATGTCAAAATCGGGGGTGCGGCCTATGCGGGGGTGCGGCCTTTACGCCGGCAAATACGGTAGTAGCATTATCTTTAGAATAAACGTCGTCATGACAATGACAACAATCACAGCATGAGCATTTCCTGCAAAATTATGGCAAGTTTAAAATATTTGACATGACAACTCCCTACCACACTACATAAATGTCTTTAGACTTCATGTAATCCATTCAACATGACCGAGAAATTTGTTTAAAAAATCTAAAATCCGAAATTTGATCTTGTTGATACCAGCACAAAGAGGACTATCGATTCAGATATCCTGATCTATTTACATATTCTAGGAATAATATGTGAATGTCACTCTGACAGTTTTATGGCTATCATCTTTCTTTTCTATAGCCACAAAGAGAGATTAGTTTTTTAGTTTAGTTTATTTTATTTTTGCACGGCACCAACTTCAGCCAAAGGCTGTTCTTCTGTAGGTCCGTGCACAATATAAAAATTACATGTACAATTATAAGATAACACATATTATCATAACATATGAAATATAAAAAAAACAAAAACAAAAACAAGAACAAGAACATAAGTATACAAAGAAAAATGAAAATTTACAAACCAAGATACTACTACCCAGCCACCCCCCCCCCCCCCCCCCCCCCGTCGGCAGTTATTCTTTCCAAACAGCGTTTATTTTAGATTTTATAGTTATATAAATAAATATTTAAGTGAACAAAATATAAAAATTAATATTTATATTACCTTGATTTAAATACAGAGAAAGACATATTTTTTACGTTCATAGGTAGCTGATTCCAAGATTTAATGCCTCTATAACATAAGCTCCTTTTCTTAAAATTTGTATGTGGTTTTGGCAGTTCTAAGGTTTTATGAGCATTTCTCAAGCTATAATGATATTCTTTAATAACAAAGTACTTTCTAAACCCACCATATATCATTCCATGCACTATTTTATACAAAATACATAGAACATGTTCATCTCTCCGTTTTGACAGATTTTCTACTTTCAGACAAAGAAATAAATCTCGGCTTGGGAACCTCCAATCAACTTGAAGTACCACCCGGAGTGTCCTATTTTGTAGCTTTTGCAAGCTGTCTAAATTTCCTTTTCCGGTATTCCCCCAAATTGTCTTCTTTATAGTAAATTGGTGGGTTCATTACATAACTTGTACCATTAAAGTGTTCATATATATGATAAAAATCGATTTGTATATCAATCAAAATGATAACTTGTATATCAATTGACTAGATTCAATCAAAACATTTCTTTCTTTTGGACAATAATTACTCAAATTGTATTGAAAAACCTTAAATTCTGACATATGCTCTAGCAACAGTTGCTTCAGGGTTTTTTTTTTTTTAAAAGGGTTAGGGCTCGCCCGGCTGCAATTAGGGTTTAGGTTAGGTTTAGGGTTGGAGTTAGAAAAGTCACTGAAGCACATGTGAATAAATATCATTCTATTATCAAAACTGAAGATAGTAACCTATAACCTAATAGGAAATCAACAAACCCACCGCTCTCAGATAACAAATTCACTTGAAGAAGGAGACATCTTCAAGAACCTTGGATTCTTCCTCCTCTCCAATCTCCGCACTCTGATTAACCCTATTTTAACTGGGCTATTTCAGACCGGGTTTTTACTGGGGGGGGGGGGGGGGTCAATCAGACCCCCCCCCCTAAGATCTCGGCCCTTTCACTGCCGATCGCCATGGAAATTTGCATACATGTCAAGTGAAGTGTATAGCATACTATGGTAATTTCAATTTTTTGAAAAATTCACTCAGCAAATAAGGTCATAAAATTCACATTTTTGCCCATAAATCATACATTATTCATATTTAAGCATTCTTTTTCACTACATATATTTGTTAGACCATTTGGAATAATAATACAACACAAACAATTGGAAGAGCCGGGTTATTCCATGGTATCTCTTGTTTTGATAATTTCTTATGTATTTCATTGTTTTTTAACCGATGTATTTTAATATTTGTGTTTTGTTTTATTTCATTTATAACTACAATTTAACTATTTTGACCACAAAACAAACACCTAAACTTTAATCGAGACTAAATAACCAATGTTTTATCTCTTTTTAGGAAAAATGACACTTCTAAATGTTTTATGTACACAAATCACAAAAATGAGTGATTTTCGGGCTGACATGCAAAGACAAAAGGTCATGTGACTTTGTAACTATACGTCCGATTTTCGAAAAAAAAATTGTTTTAAAAGATGCGTAAGACTGAAAAGAAAAAAGTCATGAAAGGAAAATTGTATATCTGCCACGGTTTTGGAGTATTCTCGAAATTTCTACGGGGGGGGGGGGGGGGGGGGGGTCAAATTGACCCCCCCCCCCAGTTAACATAGGGTTAAGAAGCATTCCAAATTCTAATTGAAATACAGTTCCAGTAGCAGAACCAAAGATTACCTCGGCAATACGGACAACCATATCTTTCAGATCCTGAAATGGCTTTTGGCCAGCTCCTATTGAGATATCAGAACTCAAAGATTAATATTGACAACCATACCTCTTAGATATTGAATTCACTTGAGGAAGAAGACATCTTCAAGAACCTTGGATTCTTCCTCCTCTCCCATCTCAGCACTTTGATTAAGAAGCATTCCAATCTCCTGGATGACCTGATGTGACCTTTGAACTAGGTGAGTGTGAAGAGCATCATCCTCAGTAGCATCTGCAAGATAACATTACATGCATTTATGGATTACAGTTAATGAGAGACATTCATGGACAAGTAAATATCAAAAATTGCATGATGAGTAACAAATTACAAAATCAAGCAATCTCAACTTTCAGTGTTATAATTTCCTATGTTTTATCATGAGAATAACTTGAGGTTAAGACCAGTATTGGAAACGCCCCAATTTAAAAAAATGAAATGGAAGCTCTTATTACCAACCATGTGAAAGAATATGTTTTGACTAATACATGATCATAAAAATGTTGCCGGGAAACCGCCTACTAATTCATATATTTGGTAAATTAGTTTATCTATTGGTGTGTGAGAGATAAACGCACGTGTGTGTAGTCCCATATACATCTTTCTGTGTACAGTGCTTGTAACTTTACCAAGACTGGGCCAAGTTTCTTATGATTTTGATGATTCCAGAACCATGCAGTACACACCAATACTTATATGCTAGATAATCAACCTTTTCCAATCGATTCCTCAACGTTTATTTCACAATGCGACCTGACAATAAAATATATGAAAGTAATAAGAGTAAGAGAAGAGAGTTAAAGAGAGAGAGAGAGAGAGAGAGAGAGAGAGAGAGAGAGAGAGAAAGAGACATAGACATATAGAATGACAAAAAGACAAAGGGAAAAACAAGTTAAGCAAGGTAAGATTCTTGAAGTTGATTGCTACATAGTTTACCTGTATATGAGTACAATGATCCTTTTTGAGCTGTAGAGTCCATCCTAGCTTGACCAGTAGAGTTCATCCTAGATTGACCAGTAGAGTCCATCCTAGATTGACCAGTAGAGTCCATCCTAGATTGACCAGTAGAGTTCATCCTAGCTTGACCAGTAGCAGGATGTGTTTTGATACCCCGAGTCTTTCCTTGCTGTGAATGGGAAGTGTATAGTTCCTTTGTCATTCTATCTCTCTCCCTTGTTCGGTCTTGACCTACTGAATGCATTCTCATCTCTGCCTGATGCCGAGTATGGTTTTGAGACCGATGGGTTGGGTGTGGTTGTACATTGACTCTCCTCTTAGGGGTGGTGGTGGTAGTGGTGGTAGTAGTATCAGGTCTTGGTTTAGTTCCTGGTCTAGTCGTGTATGGAGCATTGGACCCATTCAGCGATAGACCGGTCAGACCCTCTTCGTCCAGGAGGGTTGTTATGTTTCCATACTGTTTCTGAGGCTCGCTGATCCTGATATTAGAATGAGAGAGATGGAAAAATACTCAAATGATGCCTAAAATATTATACAAAAACTTTATACCTCAGTTATGCATTTTGAACATCAACAGATGGATTTTTGTACCATCTTACACTGACCACTATTCTCATCCTAGGCCTAAACATGACTAATCCTGTCATTCACTCATACATGTAGGATGAGCTTATTTATACATTTGGATTTGCAGGTGATCTTTACCTTAGATAAACAATTGCCAGACTCAAAAAATGTAATGAAGACAGATATGCTAATATCTTGACCACTTTACCAAACTACCAAAACTGTTCATTTTATGGCTGTATCACATTTCACAATTACAATTCATAATACAATTATTATGGCTATTTAGAGGAAATACACATAAAAATGAAATAATCCTGACCTTGTCGGGTAACCCCTATTCGATCTGACCTCAGCATGATTTACTGTGTCCCTAAGGCTAGAGTTGTGATAAGACTGGTAGCTATGGAATGTGGCAGGATCTGCAGCTGCTGGTTGGTGAATAGCACCTGAAATACAGGAAGAGAGATTTCGCATCATTATCATACATTTCAATTTCTTATTGTCTACACTAGGGTTACCTTCATTGAACTATGCAAGACATTGACACTGAATCAAATGTAGATAATGTGGAATAAAACCTCATTATCATGTGGCTGAGGCGACTATGTTTGAGAAATACTGCATAAAGTTTGATTGGACAGCAATTTTAATGTGATGATATACCATACATTTAAAAGTGACATCTATGCATTGCACATTCTCTTACATTTTTCTGTCACTTCAAATCTGAAATAATTATTTTTCAGAGCTCCTTTATTAAAGCTTTCTATAGCTACATCACTCAACACTCCTGTGCATATTTTTCATTGATTCTGTATACAGTAGGTTAAATACATGTGAATGGCAAAGATGACATAACTACCTTGTTTTCTCGTGGCTTGCTGTGGGTGAAGAGATGCATAACCTTGAATGCTTCTCCCGTTATCTGCTCCTTCCGTCTCTTCCCTCATCTCATACCAAGTCTCTTCATCCTCCACCTCATTATCATCATCTTGGTAATCAATATCACTGTCCTCATCATAACCAGCAATGTACCTCCCCCTGTCATTGTCAAACTGATCACCAGGTCTCCTTCTGGTCAATTTTTGTTGATCCATCTCTCCAAAATCATCATCTTCGGGAGGATAGTTTGAAGATACGGGTTGCTCCTCATCCCAAGGGCTATGCTGTTGCCATGGTGATGTGCCTTCATCTTTTCCTCCTTCAGGAACCGCCCTCTCGTGATAACCATCTTCCTCGAAACCATTGTTTCTATCATTAAATCTTGTTCTATATTCCCCACCTACCCCTGTCCTTTCTCTCTGCTGCTGCACTGCTTTGCCTCCAAGATACTTGAACCTAACTTGATCATACCCTGTATCATCTTCTAAGTGGCTCAGCTCTTGCTTCTGTCTCTCTACCTCTAGTCTCTTGTGGTAGAGCAATCGCTCTTGATCTTGCAGCTTCTGTTGCAGCCATCCCTGTTCCTGCTGAAGCTTCTTCTTCAGCGATCCAAGTTGACGCTGTCTCTGCTCTGGTGTCAGGCTGCGATAATCTGGTCGCTTTGGGTGAGACACAGAGCCATTGAAAGTACCGTTCTGTCCTAATTCTTTCTCATGCAACTCATAACTGTATGGAACTTGTCCATCCATCTCTGGAAGGGAAACCCATGAGTTCCTATCTGAACTTTTCCTCTTCTCTCTTCCCTCAAACCTTTTTGCATGAGGCACACGAGTTACCGCAGACTCATCAGTGACTTCAGTCAAGGGTAAGAATGTTTCTTGGCTTGTTCTTCTTGATTCTTCACTCTGGGAACCATGGGTCTTTGACAGGTTGTGAGAGCTGCTTTGCTTCGACTGTTCACGTCTATGTGTCTGTGAGGATGAAAAACCATTCACTGTGTTCTCACTTTGTGGAGCTCTCATGTCTTCAGTACCAGTTGAAGGGAGCCTAGATCGGTGATGTTTCCTGTGTGTGCTGCTCAAAACTGGATTGAACTGCCTTTCAGAGATTCCATGGTGATTGTTAGGGAATTGTTGTTCAGAAGGACCACCATTCTGTCTAGGTCCAGGTGGGGCAATAAAGTCTGTATTGTTCTCACTGAAATGATCAGGAACTGACTGTAGCTCTCTAAACTCCTGGCCTGCCTTTGATGCAGGGCGATCAAGTGTTGGGGATATTGTCCTCGCACTTTCCTTGACAGGAGACCAACCCTCATTTGACTTATGTCCCTATTAAAAATCAAACAGAAAAGACAAAACATATTAATATGAAGACATGACATATTTATATTCATTCACAGACTGCAAATTACATATACAGGAAAATGCTACTTTTAAAGCTACATTAGCCTTGTTTCTTTGCTAAAAATGCATTAAATCATATGCCAAATTTTTGTGCTACTTAGACAGGCGAAATTGGCCTGCACTTTACGCTGAGGGCATTGAACACCTGCAATCTTGACCGAGAATTAAAATCTCATAAACTGTAAACCCCTCAGTACACCAATAACATGAATGGAGAATAAAAATGAAAGGGTGTGTACCTTCTGTGATGATGGATGATCATGTAATGAGCCTGAGAGATTCTTATGTTCTTCAGAAACCTTAGATTGATAGGAGGATAGTAGCTTCTGACAATCCAAGTACTGCTGCTGAATATGTAAAACAGTGGGTCAAGGAAGCAACATACCAAGTACTCTAACACAAAGAGACATCGATTTGAATGAAACACAAGTATATGCACAGCAAATTTCACAATCCTGATTCTAGTCTTCTGCTTATGCTCAATAAACTTATGTCTGATTCATATAGATAATAGTCAGGAGATCATTTCATCTAGACAGCTAGATGTACTGGCTCATATTTTACCAATTCAGTTAACCTGGCATGAAATCCAAGTCATTTTTAATAAAGGGAAAACTCAGAACTTGATCCAACTTCTTTTGTGAAACTCAACTTCAGACTGGACTAGACTGGACAAGAGGTGCACTAAAATAAATGAACTCTTGATTTTACAAATGGATGCCATCAATCAAGCCTTCAGAAAAAGAAAGCAAGTATCATTTTCTTTTAAGTTTTAAATTCTACCCTGTGCCTAGGTTTAGATTTAATTCTTTATCTGCTCAGGATTGAAATGGTAGTTGACTGTGGCAGTTGGCCCAAACAAATGGAGAGCATACAGTTGACCACAAAATTATTCATACCCTTACCGATTTGTGTTTCTTGAGAATGTGACATAACAAAGCTTACATCTAAAAGCATTCAACAGTCCACCTTTCATTCTTGAGTTATAAACAAAAAACAAACAAGGGAAACACTCTTGGTGGTCTCGCCTGCATTACGCAATTCTATATGATGAAAAATTGAGGTTGGGACATTATTTATAGGCAGGGTGGTCCATTAGCAGGCCCCCCAAAATGAAATTCTCTGAATATTATCAGCATTTTGAAGTGAATATTGACTATGAATCATCAGAAGAATTATTTTCTAAAATTTGTACCAAGATTGATAACTTGAATGGAATATGAATAATAAAAAAAAAAATGATTTATTAATTCTCATATTAAGTTGTGAAAACATAATCCCAAGTCTACTGACCTAAAATGACCCTTGACCTTGACTTTGTGACCGGGAATTTGTGTCATGTGATTTGTGATACTTGATAACCCTTGTGTACAAGTTTCATGGAATTTGAACAAACACTTTTGAAATTATGCTAAAAATTCAGAATCTTGATGTTGATGCCACAACAAAGTCTAAGTTTGCAGACCTGAAATTACATTTGACCTTGAATTTGTCACCTAAAAGACTTATCACATGATTGATGATACTTGATACCCCCTATGTTTAAGTTTCATGGAATAGGAATGTATACTTTCAAAATTATGATAAAAATTCAAAATCTTAACCTTTGGTTAAGTTTTGATGTTGATGCCACAACATAGTCTAAGTTTGTTGACCTGAAATGACCTTTGACCTTGACTTTGTGACCTGAAATTCTACTCACATGATTGGGGTCCTTGATAACCCTTTAGTCTAAGTTTCATTGACTAACAACTTATACTTTCAAAATTATATTACAAATTCAAAAACTTAACCCGAGGTTAAGTTTTCGATGATGATGCCACAACATAGTCTAAGTTTGTTGACCTGAAATGGCCTTTGACCTTGACTTTGTGACCTGAAATTCTACTCACATGATTGGAGATACTTGATAATCCTGTAGTCCAAGTTTTATTGAATAAGAACATATACTTTCAAAATGATACTGAAAATTCAAAAACTTAACCTTAGGTTAAGTTAGGTTAAGTTTTTGATGTTGACGCCGCCGCCGGAAAAGCGGCGCCTATGTCTCGCTTTTTGCTACGCAGGCGAGACAAAAACTTTACAAGGGGTATGAATAATTCTGTAAACTCTAGATACTGTACAAAAAAAATTATGAGTTAATGAGAACTATTCATAATTCACTCTTCAAAGGATATTTTCTCTTTCACATAAAATGGCTTCTATTTGACCCTGCAATGTCCTAGTCTTCATCTCATTTTCTTTCCTTTCCACTTCCAGCTGTTCTTTGGCCACTTCCTTTTCTTCACCAGTCCTGAATAAATAATGAACGAAAAGCTTGAACATTATCAGTTATCAAACACAATTTACACCATTGTAGACATTAATTTACATTTGCAACACTCCACTCAGGTGAACTTAACGGGTACCTGGCAGGAATTAATTCCTTGAAATGCTAGAGCGCCATGCTAAATCCGGGTAATAATTGTGGCGCAAGTGTCAATCTGACAGACATGACTGCAATACAAGAACCCACTATTATTGATAATCCCCGGATTTATAGAGAAGGTAAATTTCTGATAAAGATGGGAAAATACTGCCGGAGCCTTCTCATTCTATTTATGTCAGTTTAGAAGAATAAAACAATGGAAACACCCTCTGAAAAGGAGTGTTGTTCCCCATCCCCCATTATTCAAAATAGCTAAAAAGTTTGTACCAAACTTTCATGCCACATGCATGTCTACCGGTAGTCTTAATACACAGGCGCGGATCCAGGATTTCTTAGGGGGGGGGCCCAAATTTGAAATTATGCGAGCCAAATATTGGTACGTAATGGTGACAGACAGTGACGTAAAGCGGGGGGGGGGGGGCAGTGCAGGGAGGGGCGACTTTCCCCCTCCCTCCTCCGCGAACGCGGAAGTTTTGACGTTTCATTAAATTATTAGAGAAAGAAGACGATTCGTTGTACCGTTCTCAAAAATAATTCTCGTCTGAATTTAGTTTTTCCCTCCCGCGCAAAGCGCAAAAAATGTTACGATTTATTAAATTATTACGATTCTTTGGAGAGTTCTCGACTCTTAATCCTCATCTGAATTCAGGTTCCCCCCCTCCCGCGCTTCGCGCTTTGACGTTACACAAGAAAATATTACGATTTATTAAATTATTACAATTCTTTGGAGAGCTCTCGACTCTTAATCCTCGTCTGAATTCAGGTTCCCCCCCCCTCTCGCGCGAAGCGCGGAAGCTTTTAAGTTTCATAAGATTATTAGAGAAAGAAGACGATTTGCTGTACAGTTCTCGACTCTTAATCCTTGTCTGAATTCAGTTCCCCCCCCTCCCGCGCTAAGCGCGGAAGCTTTTACGTTTCAATAAATCATTCGAAAGAAGACGATTCGTTGTACAGTTCTCGACTCTTAATCCTCGTCCGAATTCAGGTCCCCCCCCCCTTCCCGCGCGAAGCGCGGAAGCTTTTAAGTTTCATAATGTTATGAGAGAAAGAAGACGATTGGCTGTACAGTTCTCGACTCTTAATCCTCGTCTGAATTCAGGTTCCCCCCTGCCGCGCAAAGTGCGGAAGTTTTTAATTTTCATTAAATCATTAAAGATTCGTATTACCGTTCTCGCCTCTGAATCCTCGTCTGAATTCAGGTTCCCCCCTGCCGCGCAAAGTGCGGAAGCTTTTACGTTTCATTAAATCATTAAAGATTCGTATTACCGTTCTCGCCTCTGAATCCTCGTCTGAATTCAGGTTCCCAACTCCCGCGCTTTGCGCGGAAGCTTTGACGTTTCATAAGATTATATGAGAAAGAAGACGATTTGCTGTACAGTTCTCGACTCTTAATCCTCGTCTGAATTCAGTTTCCCCCCCTCCCGCGCTAAGCGCGGAAGCTTTTACGTTTCAATAAATCATTCGAAAGAAGACGATTCGTTGTACAGTTCTTGACTCTTAATCCTCGTCCGAATTCAGGTCCCCCCCCCCCTTCGCGCGCGAAGCGCGGAAGCTTTTAAGTTTCATAATGTTATGAGAGAAAGAAGACGATTGGCTGTACAGTTCTCGACTCATAATCCTCGTCTGAATTCAGGTTCCCCCCTGCCGCACAAAGCATGGAAGTTTTTAATTTTCATTAAATCATTAGTGAAAGAAGAGGATTTGTTGTACCGTTCTAGAAAATAATCCTCGTCAGAATTTAGTTTCCCCTCCATCGCGCTGAAGCTTTTACGTTTCATTAAATCATTAAAGATTCGTATTACCGTTCTCGCCTCTGAATCCTCGTCTGAATTCAGGTTCCCAACTCCCGCGCTTCGCGCGGAAGCTTTGACGTTTCACAAGATTATGAGAGAAAGAAGACGATTCGCTGTACCGTTCTTGATTCTTAATCCTTGTCTGAATTCAGTTCCCACCCCCCCCCCCTCCCCTCCTGAGCGAAGCTTTGACGTTTCATTAAATTATTAGAGAAAGAAGACGATGCGTTGTACCGTTCTCTATACTCTTAATCCTTTTTTCAAAGGTGTTCTTTGTCTGCTCCTTTTTCTTCCTACGTCCTCTTCTGATTTGGGGGGACCGACTCCCCCCCCCCCCTGGCTACGCGCCTGCGGTCAGATAAACACATTTTGGTACCTTGTCCGACCCCGCAAGCTCAGGGGTTTAAGGCAATAAATTGCGGTCAGATAAGCATTCAGGGGCCCGCCTTAGGGCCCCTGGTGGGGTCGAGGCGGCTGAGCCCGCCCCGGAAGCTCAGGGGTTTTAGGCGTTTAATTAAGGTCAGATGAGCATTTTTGTTATACCTTATTATTTTATGACACTGGCAGGTCACTATTTGGCGTGGGTTCAGGGGGCGGAGCCCCAAAAAATCAGGGGTTTTAGGCATTAAATTACCGTCAGATGAGCATCTAAGGGCCCGCCGTAGGGTCCTAGGTCGAATCCAGGGGCAGAGCCCCCGGGAGCTTAGGGATTTTAGGCATTTAATCACTGTCAGATGAGCATATTTAGATGCCTCATTAATTTCTAACACCTGCAGTTAACTATTCTTTCTTTCTTGCTCTCATTCTATTTTATTTCTCTTTAATATACTTTTTCAAAAAAGTGGGGGGGGGGGGGGGGGGAGCTCGAGGCTCCCAATACCCGCCCCACCTCGGGCCTGACATGTAGGAATCTCAAGAATCATATTTCATGCCTGGCTGTAAATTTAGTAATTTGTCATTCTCCAACAAACACACACAAACGTATTTACTAAAAAGTGAGGAAAAATCTCGGAAATTATGTCATTTCTTTCCCTTTCCTTCCTTCTCTCTTATTTTTTTGATTTGGGGGGGGGGGGGGGGGGGTCAACAGCCTGGGAGGCAAGGCCCTTCGGCCCCCCGATCTCCTTCTTCCCCCTTTTCTTTTTTTCTTCCTCTTCTTTCCCTTCTTTTCCTTTCTTCTCTCTCTTTTTTTTTTGCGGGGGGGGGGGGGGGGGCCAAGGCCCGCTCGGCCCCCCCCCTGGATCCGCGTCTGTTAATACACCCATTTTCATATGCAGTGCATGTAATTTTTGCTGAGTCAATTTCTCTTTTTTTTTTCCTTTTCATTTGGATAATTCCCAAATTTCAGTGAACATAAATTCTCAAAACATAACCAGCCTTTCCCAATTGCTTCCAGTTTCTTTCATATTACGGTATCATTGAATAACCAGTACTCAACTTTATCTTTAAACCTTCCTGATGAATTTGTTCAAAGACATACTGAACTTACTTTGCCAGTTCTCTGATGAGATTTGCAACCCTTTTCTTATCTTCTGGTCTTAGATCTTTCAGGGAAGGTGGCTCTCGAGAGGCACTCTGCTTGTCAATCTGCCAAATACATAGGTTGGAATTTCAAGTCACATTGAAAATCTTATGTTTTACTATTTAAAAAAAAAAAATTAGAAAGGGATTTTGAAACAAAAACAAAATATACAAAAATACATACAATTTCAAAATAACGGTGAGAGCAAAGGGATGACACCCATACAAACGGAATATATTTAAACAATGATGAAATCATTTTCTTTCATAGCTCCTTTACAGGTTTTTATAGAAAAACAAAACATGAAAATTCCCCGAACTCAATTTCACAATTTTTATATAAATATCTATATACATAACTGTATTTTATTTCATATTTTAGTGCTCTTTTAAAAAAGGGTTAAAAACAAATTCAACCCTGATAGCAGTTGCTCTAAAGGAGAGAAGAAACATGAAAGAAAATCATTGGTTACAATTTTGGGTGATAACAATGGAATACTATCGAAAATTAATCTTTATATGAAGGATATATGTAAATTTGGAGTTATTTTATAGTGCAGTAAGAGTGTAATTCAAGCTGGAATAGAGATGCTTTTTCAAGAAATCATTATTATTACTAGCCCTCATTCATTCTCATAAAACTTTCAGTGATGTTATATCCTACATTCTAGGAAAAAAATAGTCCAATCAATTTCATGATAAATTTCAAAAAATTACATAGTGCTTTGAATGGTTACATACCTTTGATGGGTTTTCACTTTTCATGCTTGGTTTTAAGGTAGAGGCTGCTTCTCTCTTTTTCTGACTTTGATGCATATTTAATTTCTGCTTGTTGTGAATGGAAGATAGGTTAATGTGAGCAGAGTTATTTTTCCTTCGGCTTGATGCTGTATCAGTGACACCTGGAATAGGGTGAACAAAACTGGATATGAATAGGCTTTCACAAAGTTTCACTTATATTGTTGGAATTAGTGCTGTAGTCAAACGTTTAACCGTCCGGTATCCGACCGCCCATGGCGGATTCCGTTTTCAATTGGTCGGTTTCGTTTTCCCGTTTTTTTTTTTTTTTTTTTTTATAATTTTTTTTAAAAAATATTTTTGTTTTTGTTTTTGTTTGTTAAAGTTTCGATTTATGACCCTCCACCTGGCACTATGCCTGGCAATGTTTCCCAGCTCAGTAATCTGTGTGTTGACTCACCACTCCGAAACTAGAACAATACTCTAATTTGTCTGTCATCTTGGTTTGAAAGTAATCTTTGTAATAGATCTCAATATGTAGTTTATAATAATAATTCATCCAACTTTTACACACGGCGTACCACAATTCTTCTAAAAACAACATTGTTAGTTTTTTTTGTTACTATTATTATTTGTGTTATTTTATTCAAAAGCACCTCGCAGTTAAATGGAAGTCCTTCCCGCTTTTTCACACGGACCTGGTTTGCTGCCGACAGAGTCGGTAAAAAAAAAAAAAAAAAAATCAAATTAAAAAAAAAAAACTATTTTTTTTTTTTTTTTTTTTATAAATCGTTTAACCGAAAACCGTCCGGTTTTGACTGGCGGTTAAACGGAATTGGAGATATCCGTGATGTTACAGCACTAGTTGGAATTTCGCCTTTCTTTTCATTCATGTGATTAACTCTGATGAGGGCAAGACAAAAAGCTTTAGTATGTCTGTTTTCATTACTATTTTTCTATTTTTGTTGTACCAATCATCTCTGAAGATAGATCTGTACCTCTTTAGCCTTTTCATATGGACTCCAGGGCAGGGTTTCACAAACCTGCCATAAGTACAAGTTCATCGACAGCCCATTGAAACATTCGTTTAATGGGTTGTCAGCAAAGATGTACTTGTGACGGTTGCATGAAATATGCCCTGAAGTCCTGAAGCCATCATTAGTACAAGGTCACCAACTACTCATAGAAATGCATGTTTTAAGTTTAACATGTGATTCATTGGGATCTCAGTGAACTTGTACTTATGACAGTTTTGTGAAATAACGCACTGGTATCAATCCCTGGGAATTTTAAAGGGGGAGTCTACCCTAAAATTCTGTTGGTTTCAATAAATGCAGAAAAATGAGGGAAGTAATATTGCATCAAATATAGGAATATTATGGACTTTAAAAGATGTAATCAATGAAACACAAATTACCAACAGTATCTGTAAAGTATCTTTTTAGGTCCTTTCTTAGTTTATTCTCAAATTTGCATTGTCCATTAATCAGTTTCTTTCCCACTTTGTATTTATAGGACATAGTTCCATGCAGCCCTGTCTCTATTTACTACCGGTAATTATAATTTTGTTGACACTTACCCGGCACATGTGCACTTCTCTGCGCCATGTCAGTTAGGTCTGCATCACTTTCTAAAGTTTGGAAAATAAAAGGAGGAAGAAGAAGACAAAGAAGAAGAGAAAAAGTGTAGAAAAAGAAAACAAAAGAAGAGAAGATGAAGAAGACAAAAAAGAAAGATGAAGGAGATATAGAAGAAGTAGATTTAGGAGAAGTAGAAGAAGATGATGAAGGAGGAGAAGAAGGAGGAGAAAAAGGAGAAGAAGAAGAAGAAGAAGGAGACAAAGTAAATTATACATTAGGGAGAGGTAGATGAAGGACAAGAAGAAAGAGGAGATCATTGAGATGGACATATATTAAAGGAGGAGCAGAAGGTGGATAAGATGAGGATAAAAATGAGAAAAAGGAGATGCAGAAGACAAGAAGAAATTTTAATTAACGAAACACGTCAGCATATACGTGCAGCTAAAAACCTAAGTTGGGGTAGTTTACAGAATCCTCAGTTCCAACTCGTTATTTTGGTCATGATTTATGTCGATGTTACTTAGTTAGATCTAGACTTAGTCTAGAAATAGATCTAGAGGTCTTGAATTGTTTTGTGTTTATTCATCGCAATCCCACATCCAATTACGAGACTGCAATATCTCCAGAACTATTTGTCAATGAACTTGTAAAACTGTAAGCGTTAGTGCGTTACAATTTGACCTTCCATTTTTTTAAACAATCTAGATCTAGATCTAGGCCTACAGTCTAGACCTAAACAATAAACAAGCTAGGCCTAGATCTAGTCTAGATATTGGTTCATACACAATGACAAATAAATCTGCCAGGCCAAGTACCAGTCTGCATGGTCTGTGAACTCTGTATCAACTAGACTATTTATAATATCACCAATTCACCATATACAACATACAGCAGCAGCCGTTGATAACAGTTAGTTATTGAGTTAACACAGTCCCACATGAAGATATTCCAGTTAGTATTGGTACAGCAAAGACATCGCGCAGAAAAATGAATTCTTTATAAATAAAACAGCAGGGCCTCTCTACGCTACACGCCAAGTATGTCGTGCACACTGAATGTAAGATGGCTTATTACTAAAGAGAACACTAAAATCCAAGTCAAACATGTTGGATAGAATTAAAAACTTACCATCTCTAGACCAAAATACGCAATCATAATGACTGGTTTCCATTTGAAGCGCCCGCCTTTGGCACTATTATGACCGATCGATCGCGCACCAAAGCGTCTGTACTGTCAGGCCATATACCACGGCCACGGGTAGGCTAGGTTGTGTAATATTCTCTGCCATAAAATTATCCCGGTAAACGATTTCGGTAGTTCCGCCGACTCTACCCCTCTCGATTCTCCTAAAGATTTGCCTATTCTTCACGAGTTTATATATCTTCCTCCAATGAAGCTGTGGGTGGATGTTGCTATTGTATTTGTCTATGGGGGAAGAGCCTATAGAGTCTAGAGGCTTTCAATCAAGCATCCAAAGATTACTTCATATATAGGCCCATAGCCCCTACCAAAATATGTATAGGCATGATGATTATTGTAAACAATATGATGTTATGATCAGTCAGTGTACTTTATTTATTCCAATATCTTGATATTTTATGTGATTTGAACTTTGAATTTTGAATTTTGAAAGCACATGTGCATTTCATCCCTTGCATGGATCTGCCAACATAATTCTTCATATTTTCTTTCATCAAAACTTTTCAGAGGGAATATGTACTTTTTATTTATATATTGGTTTTCTTTGTAAAACGGTGCATGGGGGCATGTGTATATGTATAGGCAGAACGACATGATAATTCACCCATTGTTTAAATATTTGTATTTGTACATTTCTGGGTCTGTTGAAAGCTGTACATGGGGGCAGCATTTACATGCCAGCTACACTTTTGCTCAAGACAACACATCACTCAAAATTTGAGCCACTGTCAACTTATCCTATCTACATTAAACTTATGTTCTTCCCTTTCTCATTCACTTCTCTCAATCTCACTTCAACTGGTCTCCCTCACACAATCATGTTCTTGAACTCCCTCTGCCCCTTCTTGACCTCCCTCCCGGTCCCCCTTCACATAATCATGTTCTTGACCTCCCTCTCCACCTCACACAATCATGTTCTTGACCTCCCTCTCCACCTCACACAATCATGTTCTTGACCTCCCTCTCGACCTCACACAATCATGTTCTTGACCTCCCTCTCCCTTCACACAATCATGTTCTTGACTAGCTCCCTCCCGGTCCCCCTTTAAATAATCATGTTTTTGACCTCCCTCTCCACCTCACACAATCATGTTCTTGACCTCCCTCTCCACCTCACACAATCATGTTCTTGACCTCCCTCTCATTTCACACAATCATGTTCTTGACCTCCCTCTCCACCTCGATCACACAATCATATGACCTCCCTCTCCCCCTTCACACAATCATGTTCTTGACCTCCCTCTCCCCTTCACACAATCATGTTCTTGACCTCCCTCTCCACCTCACACATTCATGTTCTTGACCTCCCTCTCCACCTCACAAAATCATGTTCTTGACCTCCCTCGATCTCCACCTCACACAATCATGTTCTTGACCTCCCTCTCCACCTCACAAAATCATGTTCTTGACCCCCCCTTTCCACCTCACCCAATCATGTTATTGACCTCCCTCTCCACCTCACACAATAATGTTCTTGACCTCCCTCTCCACATCACACAATCATGTTCTTGACCTCCCTCTCCACCTCACACAATCATGTTCTTGACCTCCCTCTCCCCCTTCACACAATGTTCTTGACCTCCCTTCCCCTTCACACAATCATGTTCTTGACCTCCCTCTCCACCTCACACAATCATGTTCTTGACCCCCCCCCCTTTTCCACCTCGATCACACAATCATGTTCTTGACCTCCCTCTCCCCCTTCACACAATCATGTTCTTGACCTCCCTCTCCCCCTTCACACAATCATGTTCTTGACCTCCCTCCCCCCTTCACACAATCATGTTCTTGACTTCCCTCCCCCCTTCACACAATCATGTTCTTGCAGTGGCGGATCCAGGGGGGGGGGCCCCCCCCCCTTGAGAAAAAATCACGTAAAATCGCGTGATTTTTACCTTTTTGGGGGGGTTGGCCCCCCCCCCTGGCGCTCAAGGGAGGGGTGCAAATGAATTTGTTTTCGAGGACCAAAAAAAAAAAGTTCCTCCCCCCCCTCCCCCCACTGAGCGACTTTTCGGCCGGCGCAATTTTCAAATTTTCAGGAGCAAAAAAAAAAAAAAGTTGGGCCCCCTCCACTAAGAAATCCTGGATCCGCGCCTGTGTTCTTGACCTCCCTCTCCACCTCACAATCATGTTCTTGACCCCCCTTTTCCACCTCACATAATCATGTTCTTGACCTCCCTCTCCACATCACACAATCATGACCCCCCCCCCCCCCCCGTTGCTTAAATTGAGCATACTAGAAGGCACAACTCAAAGAGCCTAGGATATCATGAAACGTTCTTAAGAATAAGTTTGCCAATGGCAGACGTACAATCATGGCTTGTCAGTTTTAAGTTGAATTCTAGCAAGACAGAATTTTTCACAATCACTGACACCTTGACAGATGTCCTTATGATGGTTTTGTGAAACAATAAAATGACCAGGAGAATAGACAAATAATGGATGATACCTCAGCATGAACATAGACACTTGCAATCATGTTTTGTATGTAATGAGACAGCAATAATCCTGTCATTTATTGATTCTTAAGTAATATTACAAAAAATTGACCTAACATTGAAAGTACAAACAACACTAATCGACCACATCTTTACATTTTCACCTTACAAAATTGTACTAAAAAGAAATAAAATAAAAGGGGGATGATAATTAAAATCAGATGCCCTTCAGTTCTTATGGAACAAAATAAATCACACTTGCACATATTCTACTTAAACTTTAACCTGACACTGAGTTTAGCTTTTGTCCAAGATTCAACAAAGGAAGTTTGTCTGAGGTCGGGTTTAACTCTGAATTAGTAGAATACAGACCATTAGGAATAAGTCGATACATGTACATGTACGTGATACCAATGTATTTACATCAATACTACAGATATACAGGTTTCCTAATTCATATGATATGACACAATACTTGCATTGCAGATCTTTGAAGATGACTATTGCTGTTATCTATAGAATCAAAATCTTACAAATTTTTGTTCACAAACTTAATGATTCATTAGCTGTATTTTGGAATGAGATGATATCACAAAAACAAAATGGGGGTTTACAAACTGTTCCAATTATACACAATTTTTGAAAACAACTGAATTAAATAAAGTGAGAAATATAGCTAAGGTATAAGGTGAATCAAAGTACCTAGCATAATACATACCTAGCAATAAGCAAGTGTCACTGCACTGTATATACGAGCAGCTTGGTCCCATGGTTTAAAAAAAACCCCATAATATTTGACTTCCTGCTGCGACACTCAAGAGATCCTCCAAGTTAAAAAATATTAAACTTCTCTTCAAATTAAACTTCTCTTCAAATTAAATTTTTCATAGAATTTACTGGATGTTTTTCTACTTCAAAAAGATTTTAAACTAGTTTTTTTTTATTCATGGCTTTTGTGGCTTGTATTGTAAAAATTTCACATTAAACACTTTCAATTTAAAAAAAAAATACAGTCACATAGCTTATCTATACCTGCCACATAAAAGTGTTTAATGTTTTATCAATTCTATATCATTACATGAATATGGAGGTAAGTAACAAGGGGAGGAGGGGAGGGGGGGGGGGGGGGGGGAGGAAATACAGCTGTTTCTGCCAAAGCCTCCTATAACTCAATCTTAGAATGAATACAGTGACTTACAAGCAGAATATTAAATATTAAAATGACATTGACATGTAATAAATAATAAAGTACAAAATATTTCACCTTAAAAAGAATACCTTATGTAAATCAGCTACGACTCTTAAAGTAATCACCAGAAATGAAAAAAACCTACATGAAGGTCAGCCCAACTTAGCATGTGTGAAGTACTCTACAGTTCCATCTCATAAAATTGACAACGTGCTGTGTAAAGTGTATGTAAAGATAGTTTGTTACTTTGTTTGATGACTGCTGCATACACAAACGGGTTAGAAGAGATTGAACCTGATTTAACCCGACAACTTACATTACATATAAAAGCACAGGATGTGTTGATCTTGGTACCGGGTCTGCATCTTAACGACTGCAACAAATGACAAGAGAGAGAGAAAGAAAAAAAAAGAGAGAAATTTTAGAAATGTACAAAATAACCAGATGTATAAAATTCAACTGAATTATTCTTCAAGCTAGAGCAGTTTTTACCACTAGTTATGCTATCGGCTCAGAAAAAAAGTATTTGGAATGCATATGAAGTGCACTATAATAAGAAGCAACATATAGCTGGAAAACTTGATAGTCAATTTCACAAGTAATTCTGAATTATTCTAACAACTTGAATCAATGTTTCTTTTTCATTGCCTAACTTTCTTTACTATTCCAAGAAAGCAGATTTCACATTTCATGAACTCGTTTGAATTTCAATTACAAAATAGGGTTTTCTTGGTCCAAATTATTACTAAATTATTAAAATGTGGGCAATGTATCACTGAAGGGGTTAAAAACTGCTCGGTTCAGGAGAGGACAAACCCATCCAGTTTTATTACCTCCTGCTCCTACTCCTGCTTCGACTGTATCCACCTCGTCTGGGAGCAGGTGAGCGAGATCGGGACCTGTCAGAAAAATCACAAAATTAATGTTACTCCTGATTCCTGCATATTTTGTGAACGACCTACGTGTACCTGTTACTGTATGTTCCTCCTGTGTGTCTTGTATCACACCGCAATAACTTTTTTCGCAAGAAAATAAAACAAAACAAACAATAATGGATTATACAAGCCAAGTGTATGTTTTATGAGAAATGCAAGTTTATCTTAGTGCATGACAAATTAATAGTAAAATAAAAATGAATTGAGTTGATGCCTCCCAAATTCAGATCCAGGACAGTAGCAAATGCGTTTTATTTTCAACTTATTAGCTTGTTCAAAATTGTAGATGGTGGTAGAAATAGAGATCACAAATAATACTATTGTATCCCTGTTCCAAAACACATTACAATGGTGATTCCCAACAAGATATAATTGAATTAAAGAATGATAAACTTTAATAATTAGATATATTACCTGATAACATCAATATTTTATACTTAAAGTCCTTTTTATCGAATTGAATCTAGTATTACTATTATTATTATACAGAAAGTTAATCAATCTAAAATCCCTGAGATATTTCGCATACTAGCTCAACAGACTAAAATAATCTTAAATAAGAACCTTCACTTACTACCTCTTTCGCCTGTTGAAATAGAAGGGTGAAGATTGACAAAAAGGGAACTTAAGGTTCCCTGTGATTGTCAGCAGTGACGGGGTTACGCAGGAGAAAGCAGAAGGACGCGCTTTGGAATGAGGAAGCCAGACGCATACGTGATCTTTTTTACCAAGTGCAGAATCGTAGAAACTAGTATAACCCTGAAGCCATTATCAATTTGAAGGCCGCATTCTTCAACTAACGGATGTCACAAGTCGCAAACGTTGCAAATGTGTGCCTATCGACGTAGCATGACTCGACGTACTGTGAGCTTTTGCAAGAAGATGGTGGTGACTTGCCAATTTTGGAGCCCCTTTTTTCTTCGTCGATATTTTGAATCTGGAATTTTTGAAGCTTATTTTTCATAAAGAACCCTGAAGTGCAGATTTGGCGTAAAGGTGCAATATGAAGAAGAGGGCTTCAGAAGCACAAGGCTTCTTTCTGCCCTCTGCTGAACAAGTCCTATCAAGAAAAGATCACATTCCGTCGACTAGCCAGCTCATGGGCATATCATGGAAGTGCATTATGGTGGTTGCCTGAAGGACTTTACAAGGCTCAAGGCGTTACTTGGCTGTGAAGCCGTTAAAAGGAGAGTCCTGAAAAGGAGGAAGGAGGGAATGGTCACAGAATTCTGACCAGGTTTAATCAAAATGAAATTACAGAATGTTGTACAGATATTAGGAAGTACAATTCATAAATGTTATACCATAGTGATCCACCAATTCACACATAGATTTTGTTAAATGTAAAGTATCACAATACTTTTATCACTTTAATTGTGTAATGATATGAGCACATGCAATAAACTGTTGAGATGTGTTATCATGAATAAAAAACATAAATTAAAAAAAAATATTTAAAAAATGTGAAAGCCAATAATGTGCAATTTTAAACTGTTTGTCATAAACTATTGCATTGCACATACAGAAAAATTATCCACCTTAATCCCTTTCATTATCACATTAGTAAACTACTTAACTGTTATTGCAAAACCATTTTTATGTATATTATATAGTATATACCTACCCAGATGTAACTGTTTAGGGGATAAAGCTATGATTTCAGCTCATTTTGAACCAAGAGGGTCTAAAAATACTGTCACAAGTGTGAACTAATATTTTTCTTTTGTAAACTAATATTTTCAAACCCTTAATGTATTTAACCATTTCCACAAGGATAATCTAATTTATGATTTGATGGAGTAAGGAACTGTGGACTACTTTGAGCATACCTGGAATAACTTCTACGGCGACCTCCACCTCCACCACCACCACTGCCACGCTTGCGATGGCAGTCCCGGGCAAAATGACCAGTTTCGCCGCACTCATAGCACTTGCTGTCACCCCTTGGTGGGCCACGGCCCCCTCGGAAACCACCTCCACCACCGCCTCCACCCCCACGGAAGCCTCGCCTTCTTGAATCTCCACTTGACAGTTCCACGCGAGCTCTCTGTCCACAGATGGTACTGAGAAACAAAAAATATATATACACTGAAATGAAATGCCTGGACTTTGTTTTGGGATAATTTTGAGAAAAAAACATAACATATTTTGGTTTAAGAGTAAAGAGTGGAACCATCACCTGTTCCAAGTGGAAGCTGAATGAATTCTGAGAGATAATTTTCAGAAGATTTTTATGTCAACACAAGGAAGCACAAATCGAAACTTTCAGCAGATAACATTAATGTTATGGTATCAGTAGCTATAAAGCCTTCCCTAAAGGTTTGTAAGAGATAAGAGAATTAACTTCTACAAGGATGTTGAAAAGAATACAGAGAATATGGTGGGTACTTTAACATTTCAAGCCTGATGTTATTACATTCCAAGGTCTAAGCCATGGATCTTGTAAAACAAAGTTTTACAAATCTCATTTAGACAATCTAATCCATACTTAGATTTTATATTTTAAAAAGTTAGGTAATCACTACCAGAACAACTGTAAAATAGCTACTTTCTATTGCTTTTTACAAAATTATAAATTATCTAAAATACTACTACCGGTAATACATTATTCATCAAAGACAGATTTCAAAACACACACCTTGAGTCCATGTCCTTTACTGCATCTGATGCATCTCTGGGATCTTCATACTCAACGAATGCAAAGCCAGCGGGATTCCTAGCAATCCACACACTCTTCAGGGGTCCAAAGCGACCAAATTCCTTTTCCAGTTCAGACTTGCTGGCGCTTTCTCCGAGGTTTCCTACATACACTTTGCATCCTCTGTCTGCTGCAGACCTACCACCGCCACCACCGTCACGACCGCCACCATCACGACCGCCACCACTGTCACGACTG
Source organism: Strongylocentrotus droebachiensis (assembly GCA_035222895.1). Taxonomy (NCBI): domain Eukaryota; kingdom Metazoa; phylum Echinodermata; class Echinoidea; order Camarodonta; family Strongylocentrotidae; genus Strongylocentrotus; species Strongylocentrotus droebachiensis. The sequence goes on from JAVYIG010005040.1 coordinate 132,681, forward strand.
CCTCCGTAGCGAGACATTGTTGCCTGTTTCAAAACTGTAAAGGAGAAATAATCATAGAAATCAATGTAATGAAAAATGTGCAGTAGAATGTCTAGATCTACAAAGCTGAAGTGCTAACAAATAAATTAAAAATAGAGATCATACAAGTTACATCCAATCAAGCTTATTCCAAATAAATAGTGCCAATCTGGTGACAAGAAGACATGGAGTTTTTTATCTGGGGAAGCAGAGCTGCCAACCTTGTGTAAAAGGCTAAAGTGAATGAGTACACAGATGTCTATTACTAATTACTATTAGATCTAGTTGACATATTTTTTGGTAGAGGTCTTTTATTTTGGAGTTTTTTCCTAAAGCAATATGCCAAAATGTCAACTTGACACCACCACCTTTTGGATTCTTGTGAAAATGTTGATGACGTTGTTCTTACTCAAACTTCAAAGACGAGAGCTAGAGTCAAACTTTGATTAGATTTTCAGAAGACTTAGGCCTACTGTCTACTCTACAGAATATAAGGATTAAGATGTGATCAAGGATAAGGGGCATACAATTATACAATCGAAAACTATTATAAATTTCAAGTGAAATGTCATGTACACAGACATGCACTACGGTTTGCTTAGCCCGTTAGCTAACGTGTGTAATCTACGTGCGAGAAGAGATTTAATGCACATGCGATGAGCTGTTACTTATGAATGTAGCTGCCTCCTGAATTATGCTGCGATGCATCTACGCTTACTAACGTCTGAAGAATCCGGGCTAACTCGGCTGAAAGACAACTCGGCCCAGCCGCAAAAACGATCAGGTTTTTGTCATTTTACCCTAACCCTAAACCTTACCTTGAACCTGCAAAACACTAGATCTATGAATATGACAGACAAAGAAAGAGGACAAAATATACAGTTCCTCAGGTAGACAAAGGAACATCCCTTCACTGCTATTATGTAAAAATGTGTAGAACAGGTGTCACATGCATATTCACCTGTTTTACACATTTTAACATAATTAATAGCAGTGAAGGGATGTTCCTTTGTCTACCTGAGGAACTGTATATTTTGTCCTCTTTCTTTGTCTAACATGTTCATAGTGAAAGCTGACCGTTTTTGTAATTGGGCAGAGTTGTCTTTGAGCTGAGTTGTCTTTGAGCTGAGTTGCCGACTTAGCACGACTCCCGTCTGAACATAATCAACTGAACGCAATTAATAATAATTAATATTCAATCACTTCATCCCTTCCTTCCTAGATCTATTATCCTAATTTATTCTTTACAATTAACAAGATACATAACAATTACAAAATAACTACTTAAATTTTACTGACATTATTATTATTAATAATATTATATTCATAAACACAACACCACGCACCACGACTATCGTCGATCCAACACTCAACATTTACAGAGCTAAGCAAAAATACGAAGAGGACCAGAAACTACGCCTTCTGAGGCTTCTCACAAATCACATTGCTTGGCGAAAATCAACCAACGGCAACGACAATGTCAATGAAAAATGCCATAAACATTAAAAAAGACCACCAACAACAACAAATGTCATTCATAGTCATTTCTCAGCCGAGTAAACGCCGAGAAGCTCCCAACCATCGTCGGTAGCTGGAGCTAGTTAGCATAGCACTCGTTAGCTAGCCCCCTTGAAAAGCGGTGCATTCACCAATGAAACTGCACTCAGCTCCGCGCGCGCGCACTGTTGTTAAATGGCTAAATGTAACTCAAGGAAATGGTGGCTTGTTTCATAAATACGCCATAATTGTGAATAAATATTATTACTAAATACCACTATACCTTGTCTTTTCTTTTTCTATGCAGATATGGCCGTATTTAGGCCTGGTTCTTCTGTAAAGATGACAACAAAACACTCCCTATAGAGGTCTTCTGTGCTGATTGTGTAGGATGAATTGAAAGTGATATTACAGCGTCTAGCTAGCTAGCTTTATTTCGATCTAGCCTCGAGGTGTTCTAATACAAGGGATGATGCGCCGCGCCCATAGAAAACACATGGCCGCGCCCGCCATGCGCTGCACGCCAATACTGTTTTAAGGGTGAACTGATTGTGTGATAACCAAAAGCAGTGCACCAAGTATATGTAGTTCCTCCTAACTCCAACATTAATTTATGACTTTAATTTTTCAAAGTGAAAATCAACAGAGTAGGATTGGGGTGTGCATGTTTCCGAACACTTATTGATTTAAGGAAAACGATGCATTAAATAGTGACGAAACATTTAGATAGGAGCGGGAGGGGGGGGGGGGGGGGTGTTTGAACGCTTGTTTAAAAAAAATATATCACAAATATTTCTCCTTTATATTATTTTCTAACACAAATCTTAAAAAGAAATGGCTCGTAAACTTCTTCAAATTATAGTTATAATGGATTGTCCGGATTCAAAACCTGAGTCAACCCGTCCGGCACACAAATACTGTCAAAATATTTTTTTTCATCCAAAAACCGATCTACAGAGATATGGAATCCATGATCACGATGGTGTGGTACGCATGCACACACAATGCGAGTGAACAGTCAGGGGCGGCGGAGCGACTTCCAAAGCGGGCACTTTCTGGAGAAAAAAGGGCACCTACATCGCAAACGCAAAGCAAAAATACACACATTTTTAGACATTGGTTAAATATTTACCCCTATAGTGATTACATTATCTGAGATGCTTTTCATATTTGTTTCTCTTCATACATCATACAAGATACCTTGCACTTGGTCTGGATATTCATTTGCGAGCAGTGCAAAAAATTACATCTTAAATTATAAAGTGGGAAAAACCCAATCCTGATGGAGTTGATAAGCACATTCTATCATACGGAAGACTGAAAAGACCTTTGATAATATAGTTATTATTTAGTAACATAATTATATCATATATATCTGCGAGTGAGTGTTGCGAGCCAGCTTTGGGGGAAAGGGACAGTGGCCAGATATGAAAGGGGATACATATGAGAATGGAAAAGGGGCACTTATAATCAGGCACGTAGCCACGGGGGGGGGGGGGGGGGGGGGGGCACGTGCCCCCCAAATTTCCAAGATCTGTTGAACTTTTTTAGACCCCCTTTTTTTTTTACCTCGATCGATTACATGTATGTGCCCCCCCCCCCAAACATCAAACTCTGGCTACGTGCCTGCTTATAATAAATGAAAATGTGCATTTGTTATAAGAAAAGGGGTACTGATCAGCTTTGAGGGGGATTTTATGAGAAGGGGGAAGTGGCTCTTATTAAAAAGAAAAAAGAGGCACTTATCAGAGATGAAAAGGGGTAATTATGAAAAGGGGGAGTCGCACATATGAGAATGAAAGGACACTTTTCTTAGATGAAAAGGGCCATTTATGAGAAGAAAAGGAGCTCTTTTTATGGGAGCACTTATAATAAGGAAAAGGGGCACTTCTCAAAAATTAGAATAGGATAATTATCAAAGGTGAAGGGGGCACTTTTCGTACCTGAACAGGGGCACTTACTACAGATTAAAAAGGGCACTTATTAGAATGGAAAATGGATACTTATTGCAAATGAAAATGGGAACTTGAGGATGGAAAATGGACATGTGTCAAATTAAAAGAGGCAGTTTTCATAGGTAAAAAGGTAAAAAAAAAAAAAGTAAAATGTAAAAAGGGGCACTTTTTGTGAACTAGAGAAGGGGGCACCTCCCCTGGAGCACCGCCTCTGGTTACAGTGGTACACCATACAGTTTGTATAGGGGAAAGGTGCAGGCCTAAAACTATAGGTGAGTTGTTATTCTCACTGCAGTTCACTTCAAAAAACAAATACAACCAGGAGCAGCGGAGTGTCTCCCAAAGAGGAGGGGGGCACCTACAAAATAGAAAAAAAATATTGGAAAAAGGGGCACCTACTTGCCAAAATATATCATTTTTAAGACTTAATATACACCCCGGCCTACACCCTGGCTCAGGCGCGTACGCAGGGGTGGGGGGGGGGGGGGGGGGTTTGGGGGGTTAAACACCCCCCTTTGGTAATTTTTTGTGTGTAAACCCCCCCAAAAAGAACCTAAAACTCCCCCCCTTTTGGATTTTTTTTTTTTTTTTAAATTTTTTATTATAAAAAAAAAAAAAAAAAAAAAAAATCCCATAGCCGACCTTAAAAAGGTGACCTTACCCCCCCCCCCAACGGAGCAAAATGTCAAATTTCAAATTTCGGGACCCAAAAAAAAAAAAAAAAGTGTCCTCTTACCCCCCCCCCCGCTTATTCAGCGGTCGGCTGAGTCGTTGCGAAATTTTCGGACCGATTTATAAATGTTAAAACCCCCCCTTGAAAAAATCCTGCGTACGCGCCTGCCCTGACTACATTATCAGGGATGATTTCAATATTTGTTTCTCTTTTTACGGTCTAAGACGTTGCAGTATAGGGTGTCATGGTCTGTATATTTATTTGCGATCGAGGGAAAAATTCAATCCTGTGGGCTAGTTTTAAACAAAATCTAATTATTGAAGACTGAAAAGACCTTAAGTAAGTAACATAATTATGAAGAGCTATATGGGGGTAGGGGAGGGGTTGAAGAAAAATAATTGCTCTTATATATTTGCTTTGAATTAGGGGTACATGTACCGATCAGATTTAAATAGGGGCACATAACAGAGATGAAAAGGGGCACTTATGAGAAATGAAAAGGAACACTTAGTAGAAAAGAAAAGAGGCTCGTGTCAAAATGAAAGGGGCACTTATCAGAAAAGGCAACGGCACTGCTTACAAAGGAAAAGAGACACTTCTCAAAGTAAAAAAGGGCTCCTCTCAGATTTAAATAGGGGCAATTATCACAGGTGATAAGGGGCACTTATAAGCATGTGGAACGAGCCCTCTATTAGAAAGAAAAAGGGACACTTATCTGAAGTAAAAGGGGCACATTGGGGTAACTTGAAAAGTGGGGGGGGGGGGGGGGGGCTGTGCTCCTGCCCCTCCTCCATGGGTTTCCCGCCTCTGATGTATATTTTAATAAACCGAATGTGCTAACTTCCACAATTAAAAATAAGATCGAGTTCTGGGGAGAGGCAAAGAATAATTTGTGATCGTTATCATTGGTATTATGCTAGTGTGGGAGAACATCAGAGAAATAATATTCCTTGAAAAGCATGGCTCTTCAAACAGCTTATAAATAAGGCCCAATTGTAATGCCTAATGTAAGTTTGTATGTGTACAGTGCTTGTTACTTTACCAATTAAGATTGGGTCGAAAATCTTATCATTTTGAGGACTCCAGAACCTTGCAGTACCCACCAATACTTAAATGCTACATGATCAACTTATCTGATAGATACCACACCGTTTATTTCACAATGCAATTGCATGGCCAGAACTCAACTTATCTTTGAGTGCCCCCAATTTATTATATGTGCTCTTTCACATTACCAGAAAGAGCCCCTCTAAAAGGTAAATCTAACCTCAATGGATAAGTACTCTAAAAGAAAGCAGAAAAATCAGAGATCAGCAGACTAGTAAAAGTTACCAAGTTCCCCCTCACTTAATTCCTCTTTTTTTCTCTCTCTCTCCTCCTAGAAAAGATGGGGAATAAGCACTTCTTTATTATGATCCTCATTAACCTTCCACTCGTACATCATCTTCACCTTTAGTATACAAAGTGTCTCCTGTAAAGTCCATTTGCACTTTTTGCAGTCTTGGTAGGCCCGCCCTACCCCCAAACAGCCAACAACACCTTTTGATCTGATTTTAGTTATATCAATACACCCAAGCAGCAGTTCTCTTTCTCTCTCTCTCATGAAAATGCATCAATTTTAGCATAAATATAATTACATTCATTCAGTCTCAAACCATAATTCACCATATCTCAAACTTGAGACATACCTTCATTATCAACTATCAAACTCATACAGATGTACATTTGCGTGCATAATTATACATGTATTTGTGATAACTGATTTTCACCAATTTTGCTCCCATGGTTGGATTGCCCTTCAAACTCAACATCAAAATTTATGCTTGCCGACTGTATAAAAAGCATCATTCCCAGTGCTTATAAATGACGTTTAGATAAATTCAAAACCTTGTGCCAATCTTGCACACCTGCATCAAAGAGCCGTGACTGAGCCTTGTATTGTGTTTCAGCCTGTCCTGTGCACTTATGTCTTATTGCCCTTCAATGGAGTAATGAAAACACTACAATGTACAAGCCGTTATAAATTTTAATACTGTTCATGTACAAAAATAAACATCCCATTCAAGTTATATATTTGTAATTTGACAGCGATATAATCCTGTAATTTATGGTCTTTATTTATGTGACAAAAAGGAACAATAATCTTACAATAAAAACAGTACTTCATTTACTACATCTTTACAATCTTCACCTTACTTAAAAAACCCTAAATAAGAGAAATAAGAGGGATGATATCAAAACTTCTCCTATAATGAAAATAAGAATATTTTAACAATCAGTTTTGAAGTAAACAAACATCAAACACTGCAAGTCATTTTTTTTAATTCTGGAGTACCAAAGATATGTCCTTTATAATAACAGAATCCCATGAAAAAAATTACAATACCAGTACATTAATACAATCATCTTAACGTCATCAAGTATGAGTAAAGAAAAGGCCTCCTACATTTTACTAATTACCTATTTTGTCAATACGCATTTCAAGACATGCAATGAATCAATTAAATAACTGAAATAATTAGTCTTTCAAAATGAAAGGTGCTGAAATGATTTTTGACTAGTATTTGGTGTTTGAATACATGTACAATTATATATAAACAACATTGTATGTGTAGAAGAAAATGTGTAAGTTCACATGTAACACACAGTAATGGATGGTTGTTTATAATGCAATCAGTAGTATTTTGTAGACATACTTGATCATCTTCAAAAATACACTTCAATCCTTTGAATTTAACCTCTTCAACCCCCCCCCCTTCCAAAAAAATAATCATAAATTCATGACATGTTTTTTGAACCAATGCATGCAAGTTTTCACCAATTTGACACTCACATAACAATGGCTTAGAACAAAAGTGATGAATGGAGAGAAACCATAAATCTCAGTGTTATATTTCTTATGGTTTATTGTTAAAAAAGAGTATAAGCAGTATACATACTGAAACAAACATTTGTACTGATTAAGTAGACAAAAAGTAATAAAGTGTTAAACAATACACACTCCCAATTGTGAAAAGAGTGGAGTAAATACTGTCCGTCTATCAGCATAGTATATGTCTATAATTTGTTTATTTATTAAATATTTAGTGATATGATAGGGGATAATAACATGATATGAAATTAAATCCATCTGTTTGTACTATAGCCTCCAATAATTTAAAGGTTAGGGGTGTTAGCATAATTATAATAACTTACAAACATGGTATACAAAAAAATGTTGTCATACTAATAAATGATTGTGTACAAAAAAGTCTTACCAACTTGCATGAAAGAATCATGAAACATTTGAAGAAAAACATTTGATTCTCGCATAGTAAAAGCAGCATCACGCAGACACAAGATCAGCCAAACTTAGCAATGCAATGTACAGAGTACAGACCCATCTCATATTCTGATGACGACGTGGTGAGTAGAATATAGGATGACAAGATGGGTTGTTTCATAACTGCTTCACAAGAACCAACCAGTTAGAAGAGAATGAACTGGTTCTTATTTCAACTTGACAACTTACATTACCATATAAAGCACAGGATGTGTTGATCTCTGGGACCTTGTCTACATCTAACGACTGTAACAAATGACAAGAGAGAAACAATCACAATTTTAGATGGTCAATTATATCCAAATTTTGGAATTTGGAGGGTTATATTGAAACCGAATACAAAATATTGAGGGTGGGTAACAATTCATGCAACACTCTAAAAACAAAAATCTGAACCCGTTTTACTCATATTCTTTATAAATCTGTTGCAATATCTTAAGCTACGGTCACAAAAGTTCGTATGAATCTCCCTATTTTTCCATTGTCTGAAAATTGTTCGTACGGCGTTCGTAATGGCATTTGTGACAGAGGCTTTATTAATAGCAGCTCTACGGTAATTATGGTATTTAAAACCCTCGAACAGTAGAGCGTTACAGATTTACCCACAGCATAAGACAGAAAGACAGGAGAATACAAAAGGAAACTAGACAATAAAAGAATTTAAAATAATTTTAAAAAAATCATGTTGTTGTTTTTGCCCGTTATTTGTTTGTAAGGTTGACAAAAGAATAAGAACTTGCACAAAGCTTTACTCCTAAAGACCTTTCTTAATTGAAAATCTATAAATATGGAAATAGAAATATGGCAGCACTTGATATTATTTTCTAAAATGTGATTCATTATATGATAGAAAAGACAAAAGGCAAACAACACATTTTGAAACATCAGCTTTAAGCGTAAGATTCCTGTCCTAAATTTGTATACGTGCACACTATGTGAGGGATATCATTAATGATTTTTGCATTAAAGATTAATTTTGAGGCATGCTGCATTAAACAGCTCTGAATTTATTACCAAGTGAAACATAAACGTAATACATTTATAATGGTTTATTTAACTTCTGTAACCCTGTGCTGAAATATTTCAAAAGTTGCTTTACTTTTGGGACAGTATCCTTACCTTCGACTCCTGCTACGACTGTATCCACCTCGTTTGGGTGCAGGTGAGCGAGATCGGGATCGGGATCTTGACCTGTCAGAAAAATCACAAAATCTTTTATTAATACCTGATTACTACATATATTGTTGAATACCTACCTGTTCATGTAAGATCCTTCTGTATGTTCAAAGTAATCCTTTAACCCATAATCGGATCGGGGACCGATCACGGTCGTTCCTGTGAAATCAGATGAAAAATTCTGATAGCCCATCAATGAACATGATCGGAAAATGCTTGGAAGGAAAGAAAAAAAAAAGGCAAATTTTTGTCAATTAACGGCATGAAAATAGCTTTAAACATGGGACTACAACTTCAAATGAGAGAATTATCCAAGGTATGAGTGATTTTCGTAATTAGAGTGCGCAAATTTTTGGAATCAGATTTCAACAAAACAATTCATCAGATTTCCCTCCCGACCGCCAGTCCAATACCGATATCGGAAGCCAAACCGCCGATCCGTTCATAGCTCTTTTAACTTAAGGTTCGTTCAAAGACACAAAGCAGTAAAAAACATTTTTGTTTAATACATACCCATGTTAAAAGGGATAGTTAAGTTCTTGTTTCAGACCGCAAATGCCTTTAAGTACATGGTTATTCTTTTATTCATATTTATGACATTTCTAGTGCTCTTTAAGGACCTAAAATTGCTATGAAGGTAATTTTAGACACCAAAATGTGTGAAATTTAGCCAATATGATCATACCAATTCAGCTCCACTTCCAAAAACATACGGTGACCGTTAGTTAATTAATCAATTGATAACAATACATAAAGCCAACATCGGCATTGGCTGGAATAAAACGTATAAGGCGCTATATATCTTTTTTTCAACGGCTGGTTCAAATTATCAAATATTTGTGGGGCACCACAAATATTGGAAATCGTTTATGGATATTTCAGCCACCTCTGAAACCGATTTCGATCAAACAAAGAGGATTTTGTGATTTGAATTGTATGTTCTTCCAAATTTGACACTTGGTTTATCATTATCTCACAAAAAAAAAAATTGTGTAGTGCCCTCTGCCAACAAAACTCAACTATCCCTTTAACAAGTGAAATAAACATGAATGACAATGAGAATTCTTTCTGACCAAGATTTCATTACATCACATTAGCATTATTTAATTAAAACTGAGGTCTCCTGTTTATCAAGCATTTGAGATGTATTTAAAGGTTAGAAAATTAAAGGTAAAGACCAGTAATGGTCATGCGATTGCATTGTGAAAGAAACGTTGTGGAATCGATCAGAAAAGGTTGATCATCTAGCATCTAGCATCTGCAAGGTTCTGGAATCATCAAAATGATAAGAAATTTGGCCCATTCTTCGTAAAGTTACAAGCACTATACACAGAAGATGTATATGGGACTACCCTATATCTCTCACACGACCATGAGAGAAACAAATTTACACAATATATGAATTAGTAGGCGGTTTCCCTGCAAATTTTTATCATCATATATTAGTCAAAACAAATTCTTTCACATGATTGGTAATGAGAGCTTCCATTTCATTTTTTGAAATTGGGGCGTTTCCAATACTGGTCTTTACCTTTAAGGAAATTCTTTTTCAAAACACAAACATCAATGATTCCCCATTTGTCAATATAGGAACAACAATTATGACTTTCCAGATACATTTAATAACAAAATATAAAATCCGTACATTATTTTTGACTGAAACAGGGCTGCCCTTTAGACTTTTATATTTGGTAACCCAGATAACAAAGAAAAATCTGAATACTCTAAAAGCTTCCTTTTCTTTGGAATACACTCTAAACATGTTATAAAATAATCTTAAATACCTCTTTCGCCTGTAGAAATAGAAGGGTGAAGATTTGACAATCACAGGGAACTTAAGGTTCCCTGTGATTGTCAGCAGTGACGGGGTTACGCAGGAGAAAGCAGAAGGACGCGCTTTGGAATGAGGAAGCCAGACGCATACGTGATCTTTTTTACCAAGTGCAGAACTGTAGAAACTAGAATAACTTGAAGCCATTTTCAATTGAGGCCGCATTCTGCAACTAACTGACGTCAGAGTAGCAAACGTTGCAAATGTGTGCCTATTGACGTAGCATGACTCGACGTACTGTGAGCTTTTGCAAGAAGGATGGTGGTGACATTGCCAATTTTGGAGCCCCTTTTTTACTTCGTTGATATTTGAATCTGGAATTTTGAAGCTTTTTCTTATTTTTCATAAAGAACCCTGAAGTGCAGATTTGGCGTAAAGGTGCAATATGAAGAAGAGGCTTCTTTCTGCCCTCTGCTGAACAAGTCCTATCAAGAAAAGATCACATTCCGTCGACTAGCCAGCTCATGGGCATATCATGGAAGTGCATTATGGTGGTTGCCTGAAGGACTTTACAAGGCTCAAGGCGTTACTTGGCTGTGAAGCCGTTAAAAAGAGAGTCCTGAAAAGGAGGAAGGAGGGAATGGTCACAGAATTCTGACCAGGTTTAATCAAAATGAAATTACAGAAGGTTGTACAGATATTAGAAAGTGTTAGTTCAATTAATAAATTATATACCATGATGATCCACCAATTCACACATTGATTAAAAAAGTTAATACTTTCACATTTTTATTACATCTGTTTGAAGCCTTGAAATTTTGTCTTGCCTTTATCACATCATTTTTGTCAAGATATGTGCACATGCCAATAAAGTGTTTACAGGTGTTAAAATGAATCAATAACTTGAAACATTAAATGTGAAAGCCAATGATGAAGTGAAATTTTAAACTACACATGTCATAAACTATAGCATTGCACTTATAGAAAATTTCTCCCACCTTAATCCCTACATCAATAGTTGAAATATTACTTCTTGAATTTTATTGCAAAAACCATTATTTATATTATGATATACCCTGATATAAATTGATAGGGGATATAGACTATGAACAGTCATTAGTCTTTAAATTAATTATTCCACTTTAAAATATGGCCTCTTTTCAGCTTGTTGAATCAGGGGAGCCTAAAAACGGGTTTTCAAGTCTGAACTATTAATTTTTCTTCGGTAAAATAGCATTTTCAAACCTAAATGTATTTAGCATTTCCACAGGGATAATCTAATTTATGATTTGATGGAGTAAGCGACTGTGGACTACTTTGAGCATACCTGGAATAACTTCTACGACGTCCTCCTCCTCCACCACCATAACCACCACTGCTACGCTTGCGATTGCAGTCCCGGGCAAAATGACCGACTTCGCCGCACTCATAGCACTTGCTGTCACCCCTTGGAGGGCCGCCCACGGCCCCCTCGGAAACCCCACCCCACCACGGAATCCTCCTCTCCTTCTTGATCTCCACTTGACAGTTCTACACTAGCCCTCTGTCCACAGATGGTACTGAGAAACAAAGAAAAAATAAACATGAAATGGATTTTCCTAAAGAATTTTGTTTGGAATAATTTCAGCCAACATAATAAGTTGTAGAGCAGCTCCTGTTCAAAACTTCAAAGTAGAAGCTGAAGAAATTATAATGGACAGTTTTCATTAAAAGAACCTTCAGTAAATTGTTATAACACACAAATTGGAACTTTCAGCAGATAACATTGATGTTATGGTATTGGTAGCTATAAAGCCTGCCCTAATGGTTTATTGGAAAGATGTTGAAAGACAACAGAGAATAGTATTGGTGCTTTAACATTTCAAGCATGATGTTATTACATTCCAAGGTCTAGGCCATGGATCGTATACAATTTTTTAAAGACATATCTACCCCTTACTCAGATTTTCATATTTAAAAAAAGTTAGGTAATAAGTACTAGAACAGCTGTAACAAAAGCTAATTTCCAATGCGCTTTACAAAATATTTGAAATATTTGGAAATATTACTAAGACAATTCATCACAAACTCATTGATACATACCTTGAATCCATATCCTTTACTGCATCTGATGCATCTCTAGGATCTTCAAAACTCAACAAACGCAAAGCCAGGGGGGTTCCTAGCAATCCACACACTCTTAAGGGGTCCAAAGTGACCAAATTCCTTTTCCAGTTCAGACTTGCTGGCACTTTCTCCTAGGTTTCCTACATACACTTTGCATCCTCTTTCTGCTGCAGACCTACCACCGCCACCACCGTCACGACCGCCACCATCACGACCGTAACCACTGTCACGTCCGCCGCCACCATCACGACCGCCACCACTGTCACGAACGCCACCACTGTCACGACCGCCTCCGTAGCGAGACATTGTTGCCTGTTTCAAAGCTGTAAACGAAGAATAATCATAGAAGTTAAGTCATGAATCATTCTAATGACAAATGTGCACTGATCTATTTGTTTTATATAACATTATAACTTAAGTTTGTCCTCATTTCAAAGCTGAATTGCCAACAAATAAATTCAAAATAGAGATCATACAAGTTACATCAAATTAAGCTTATTTAAAAAAATAGTGCCAATCTGGTGACAAAAAGACATGGGAGTTCCATCTGGGGGATGGGGAGGTCGACAAATATCATTGTACATCAAATTCCCCATACACAGACAGATACACTTATTTCTATTTATTAGATCTAATGTTAGATATTTCCTTAGGATTCGATTTAATGCACGGTGCCCATGCACCTTGAACTTCAGCTTACATCTAGCGCATACATGTACATTACGTTAACACGGTCTCAGCTCATCTTCCTAAATTGG